>MU670373.1:537417-678318 GCA_026770625.1 Nicotiana glauca
GAAATAATCAGAAATCTGCCCCTCGGGCTCAATATCAACCTCTCAGTACAGTATCAGCCCCGTGGGCTCACTCCCAACTCACAAAGTATCAGCCTCTCGGGCTCACTCCCAACTCACAAAGTACAACATCAGCCTCTCGGGCACAGCACTCCATTAACAAATAACACCAGGGAATCTGGTCAACAGTGCAAGAAGTAGCATGGATGCAAATGATATGAGTGTTGAATGTCATGACAACATTACAAAATAAGAACAAATTCATGAGTGCAATGTAATGCATATGACGGTACACTCTAGTACCCGCTGCGGCGTGCAGCCCGCTCCATTTATTTATCGTCGACGATGCTCACTCGGGGTGTGTACAGACTCCGGAGGGGCTCTTACAGCCCAAGCGCAATAACAAGCCATCTCGTGGCATCACATCTAGGTTCTCAGCCTCACATCAATATCAGTAAAATCATCCAGAAACTCGGCCTCAATATCAATGTAACATCGCTGCAGCGCGCAGCCCGATCCACTCACAATCAATATAATACTACTGCAGCGCGCAACCCGATCCATGCTCGGTCCAGAAAATCATCATAAACCCATTGGGCATTTATAAAACAGTAGTTTTCAGCCCGAAATATCATTTAAAATATCATTTGAGTTTTCAAAACTTAGAAGTATGGCTAAGATTAAAAAACAGTATTTAAAACCTTGAACTGAAACCAAATGATATGCAAGATATGCTAAAACAGTAATATCAATTCGCAAAGGGTTCACGTAGTTGCCACGAAGCCCAAATATGGCAGTCAACCCATAGTATGATGATACAAGTAGTTTCAGTAAAATACAGGGTAAAATCAACAACCGGGACGGACCAAGTCACAATCCCAAATAGTGCTCTACCCCACGCCCATATCCGGCGTGTAAGTCACCTCAATACAGCACTATGATGTGCAATTCCGGGGTTTTAAACCCTCGGGATATCATTTACAAGTATTACTCACCTCTAGCCGGTGAAACCTCTAGCTCGCGACGCCTTTGCCTTACAAATCGACCTCCTCGCGTGTCGAATCTGCTCAAAACCATAATGAATACATTACAATAGGCTAAGGGGACATAACCCAATTGAAAAGACTCGAAAAACATCGAAATTTACGAAATTTGCAAAACCTGAGCCCCGGGCCCACGTCTCGAAAAATTATAAAATTAACATCACCGGCTTCCTTATCTCGCCGCGAGTCTAACCATGTAAAAATCATTCAATTCCCATATCATTTCGACCCTCAAATCCTTGATTCTATCCAAGAGGGATTTGTACACTTTTTCAACAAAATTCTCAGGTTAAACGCCAAAACTCGCAATAGATTCAAGTTACACAACCAAAATTTAGTTAAGAACACTTACCCCGTTGTTCTCTATGAAAATCGGACCAAAAATCGCCTTATCCGAGCTCCAAATCACAAAAATGGAAAATGGGTTCGAAGTCCCATTTCCAAAACTTAATATTATGTCCGGCACTGTTCACGTCACTGTTCACGACACTGTTCACGTCGCTGTTCACGGACACTATTCACGTAACTGTTCACGGACACTATTCACGGGCATTGTTCACGGCTACTGTTCACGGCTACTGTTCACATGGTACTATTTCTGCAATTTTCTGCATTTTTTCTATGTCTGAAATCACTCCGAGACACCTCTGAAACACTCTCGAGCCCTCGGGGCTGCTAACCAAACACATACACGAACTCAACAACATCTTACAAACTTAACCATGCAATCAAATCGCCAAAATAACGTCATATACCACGAATTAAGATTTAAAATCCAAGAATTCTTTCAAATTTCATAAAACATCAAATTTTCCATTTTGAGTCCGAAACACGTCAAACGACGTTCGTTTTTAACCAAACTTTACATACAGTGCTTAAACCATATATAAGACCTGTACCGGGTGCGTCAAAACCCAACCGCAACTTGGTGAAATTAAACCAAACTTTCCAGATCAGTCCTATAATTCATTATCAAAATTCCGAAAGTCTCAAAATTAAATTTTGATCTCTAGAACTAAAAATGGACCTTTGGATCATTACATGCTTATGCTCAAAACGGCAAAAATCTTCCAAAACTTATCCGAGCGAGCCTCATGGGACCCCGACCAAACATGCCAACATAATTTATAACATCATTCAAACCTCTTCCAATCATCAAAATACCTCAAACAATATCAAATTCCCCAAAACTCATCAAATTCAAGCTTAAGTTTCTAAAAACTTCCGAAATACACTTTCGATCAAAAACCCGATCAAACGATGTCCGAATGACTTGAAATTTTGCACACGCATCCCAAATGACACAATGAAGCTACAGCAACTCTCGGAATTTCATTCTAACTCCAGGATCAAAATCTCACCTATCAACCGGAGATCGTCAAAATACTAACTTCGCCAATTCAAGCCTAATTCTACACCGGACCTCCAAAACCACTTCCGATTACACTACTAAGTTACAAATCACCTCCCAGAGCTAACCAAACCATCGAAATTCACATCCGAGCCATCTAACTCATAAGTCAACATCCGGTTGTCTTTTCTAACTTAAGCCTTATTTTCTATATTGCCCTCCTTCATTCCCCATCACAAATGTCACATAACCAACACATTCTTCAGAGAAAGAATTGTGTGATCCCATTAATTTTTGGTTACATTTTCAGTACTAGAATTGTTTGATCATTTTAATTTCTGGTTCCTTTTAGTAAGGGGCTTTCAGATTTCAGTTTATATGTCATACTTTTTGCTGCTATAATACAATAATCGGATTGGGACCATGGAATTCTTTTATCGTATAGAGCGGCTAATACCTAATACTCATTATGTTCCGCCAAGTAACAATGAAAGCAATTCATTTCATGGTTACTCCAAAGAAGCAAGTTTTGACACCAACATGATAATTATCCTAGCAGCTCTGCTATGTGCATTAATATGTGCACTTGGTCTAAATTCAATTATCAGGTGTGTCTTTAGATGTAGTTGCAGATTTTCTTTCGAGTCAGCAGATGCGCGAACTGAACGGTTAGCTGCAACAAGGCTTAAGAAGAGCACGTTGAGGTGAATTCCGGTGACTAATTTTGGGTGATGTTTTTGTGAGTTGAAGTGCTGCCTTTTGAAGCATTTTGGAAAATAAATGGGTTCTTGATTCCCATTGAAATTGACAACATTTCCACTTTGTTATTCTTATTCAACACTACAGCCAGAAGAGGTTTTGATTTTTCACTTAAGTTGGCATTTTTATTGATGAATGAGCTCTAAAATGCTCAATTGTAGAGTTAAAAATAAATTCTTGATTTGGGTTTTCCCACTGATAGAGAGAGAAAGGCAAACAGGAATGGTAAAAGGGTTGGGTGTCTGACGTGTCATATTTTAATTAATTCAGTACTGACTGGGCGGACACGTTAGCAGAAGTTTGATACACGCGCGGATGGTCAAGGGTCCACCGTGTTTATTAGTCAAGGGTATCACTAGTTGGAGTGTTCAAATGGGAAACTTGTAAGTTGGTGTATCGGCTTTCAAAAGCCATGCAAGTTTAAGTGGCCAGGAGGCCATTTCGCCTTTAAGAAAACCGAGGAAAGTTTTTCTAAAATTTCTTAAATCTAAACTTTTCAGAAGAGGAAAGAATGATTTTGTGCAGCAAATTGATGTTGAAATCTGTATGTGAATGAGTGTTGTCACCTTTTATAGAGTGTGCAAAAAATAGCATTAAAAGGGAATATTCTGACCTAATACAACATATTTTACAGTTGTACTATCCTTTTTACTTATTCGAAACTCGTATTTTCTAAGGATAAGTTGCGCTGTATTCTAGAACTTTCCTAAGTCTACCCAATGTGAAACTTCATTTTACCCTTTAGGTTACTGCTTATTTCAGATATTATCCTAAATTTCTAAGTTCAATTAAGTCCCTGAAGTTTAAAACGATTTTCAAATCAAAGCAAACAGAGGCAGAAACAAAAAAGGATCCAAAATCTAAATCGAAATGACTTAAAGAAGCATGATGATGCAATTTAAAACCAAAACTCAACTAATTATTAAATGAAAAATGCTTATCTAATTAACCCTAAATGAAAACTGAATTCAAACTAAACTGATGGCAGAAACAGAGTGAATAAATCCTCTAATCCTAATTAAATACTTGAACCTAACATGAAAGAATATGAAAACCTAATTAATCTAAATCATGAGATTCTGGCATGTTTTCATCAACTTACAGGAAAAAATAAAAACGAAAACATGGAGAAGAAGAAAAGCAGGCATGCAATTAAACACGAAAACGAAAAAAACTAAAAGAACAAATGCAGGAAAGGGAAACAATATAAAAATACTAAAAATTTAATTCAAAAGAAAAAGGAAAATAGCGATATCTAAAATTACATTAATGAACTACACTATTTTTATAGTTAAGTTAATTAACGGAACAAAACAAAGATATAAAATTGATAACGAAACCATCATGCATTATGAGTTAGACAAATTAAACTCGATCTAAACCAAACAAAAACACTAGAGAACTATAGATTATGATCTTCTGAAACTCTTTTATTTTGGTCAAAGAACAAAAACTACAAGAACACAGAATGATAAAGAAAAGAAGAAAATAAAGAAAAGATGAGGATGACGAAATAGAGAAAAGGAAAACAAAAGGGAATATGTATACCTTGCTGGGGAGCGGGCCAACCATTCTTTTAAATCCGTTTGAGTTGACCAACAAGGGTCTTTCCTTCAAGGGATCTGATCTTGCACGGCTTTGACCGGATCTCCTTGAAAAAAAAAACTTCTAAAAGTCTAGACTTAGAGCACAGAACTCAGACTCGAATAAAACACAAAAAACATGTTTTCTTCGATTTGAAATTACAGAATTTCACTGGGTTGTTTGAGAAAATCAATGAGTATTCATGGAGAGGAGGGTACAGGGGTGGCTTGGTGAAATTTGGGACCGATTTGAAGAGATTAGGGTTTTGGCCGGATTTTTTTATCTAATATTCGAACAAATCTTAAGGGATTCGAAGGAAGCTAGCTGGAGATTAGGAAGAGGAAGGTCATGAGGACTCTATGGTGTAAAGATGGGGGCGATTGGTGCATCGACACTGCCATGGGAGATTTTTGGTGGGCGGTCTGCGGCGAAGGCGGTGAAAGAATATAGTGGTGGCTAGGGTTTAGTATTTTAAGAGAGGGGAGAGAATGAGAAGATGTAATGGGGGTCTAGGTGTTCCGTTCGGATATATATATATTAAATGAACGGCCAGTTCCCAACCCTTTGATTTGTGATGATCAACAGAGTGATTCCTTAAATCAAAACGATGTCGTTTAGGGCAATGGGAATTGGATCAGGTGGATTTAGTTTTGGGCTTGGGTTGTGGGTTATTTGGGATTGGATCTGGGGCCGAATTTAGGTGTAAAATGGCAAAATTTTAAAAATAAACCTCTCCTTCAATTCCTTCTTTTACTTCTAATTTTTTCTTTTTCTTTTAATTTAAAATGCTAAAATTAAAAATCCTAAATTATCTAAAAGTGTGAAATTATACTAATTAACCAATTATAACAATCATAAACATTAGCTAATTCTAAAATAAAAGATAAAATCAATAAATTAAAATTAAAAGATAAAAAATGTAAAAATGAGGTATTTTTTGTGATTTTCAAATTTCCAAAAATCAAATAATCATTGATTAATTATAAAAAACGTGAAAAAAAATTTCTAAATGCAATGCATGATATTTTTTGTATTTTTTATGATTTAAATAAAAATTAGCATGCACAAAAATGCAAATAATTAAGGAAAATTCTACAAATATTCCTAAAATTGCAATTATTTAACAGAAAACCTATTTCTTGGGATTTTATAGGAGTATTTCCTATAGGGCAAAAATCACATGCTCACAGTTGCCCCATATTGCTCGAAAACACGAAGGGTTTTTGGGCAAAGACAAAATGAGCAATTATGAGGGATTTTTTCCCGTTCTTAAACTCTATAGGAAGTATCTTTTTGAAAAACCCTGACCGAACCTTGCTTCGAAGGTTGCCTAAATATACTTGGGTATAAAGGAATCAGGTCAGTGTAGTTCTTGAAGTTTTAGTAGTTGGGACTATCGAAAAATTATAATTTCATTGATGCTGCAGTTGCTGCTGTTTCTTCTTGGTGAGCTCCTTATTACACCAAAATAAAAAATGAAAAGCTAAACTAGCTAAGCCTATCAACTACGGGTTACAAGATTCCTATCTATAAACCTTCTGAAGCTTGATCTTGAGTCTTGCATGATTCTTCATGTAGTCTCTGATCTGAATCTTGATGCTCGTTAACTGCAACCGCTGGTTCATTCTTCTTCAACTTTTCGGATCAAGGGGGAACATGCAAAACGTGTGACTTGGGCAATCCGCATTTTTTCTCTGCTTCTACACTTAGAATTCAACTTCTTTTCTTGTTCTTCTTTTCTTTTATTTGGGTTGAGACTTTTTCTTTTGGTTATCTAGAACCTTGTGCCTCACGGTGAAAACTGATTCAGGCACCAAAGCAAACAAACGAACAAAATTTTTGTGCCCTATTTTTCACTAGGAAAATTTCGTGAGTTATTGTAATAAAAATCTAGACAATTTCTTTAATTGAAAGCAATAAAATAAGGATTGTGTGCCCTGGGGAAAAAGAGATTAAGGAATGGAGCCCTATATCTGCACTAAAATAAACCAGGGAGTGGAGACCCTATGTTGGAAAAGCAGACTAGGGTGGAGACCCTATATCTAAAATAAACTCAACTAGAGTGTAGAGACCCTATGCTGGAAAAGTAGACTAGGGAGTGAAAACCCTATGCCTAAAATATGCTCAACTAGGGAGTGGAGACCCTATATCAGAAAAGCGACTAGGGGTTGGAGACCCTATGTCAAAAATAAACTCAACTAGGGAATAGAGACCCTATGTTGGAAAAGCGACGATGGAGTGGAGACCCTATGTCTAAAATAAACTCAACTATGGAGTGGAGACCCTATATTGGAAAAGCGACTAGGGAGTAGAGACCCTATGTCTAAAATATAATCAACTAGGGAATGGAGACCCTATGTTAGAAAGGCGACTAGGCAGTGGAGACCCTATGTTGGAAAGGCAACTAGGGAGTGGAGACCATGTACGCGGCATAATCAAAAAACTTGATTTTTTGCTATCAAGACATTTGGGAAGCCTTCCCTAAGGCCCCGAGGGAGAAAGGCTGCGATCGAGTTCTTGGCCTCAGGGCTTGTCGAAGTTCGACTTTAAGGAAGCAAGGTCCGAGGTCGGGATAAAAGAGGAAGTCTCCTATGCACATGACTACACCCTATAGGTCCAGGCTATCAGGAGCCTACTATGAGGTCTTGTGTCAAGTCATCCCATCTTTGTACTCTTGCCATTAATATATATGTACTTTACCGAGTCCCCTCGCCTATATAAAGAGGAATCACCCTACCTTGGAAACGACTAATGTTGCTCCACTTCTCCACAATGCAATAATCTCTCTATCTCTCTCTCTATCTCTCTCTCTCTCTCTCTTCTAAATTACTTGCCTTCATTGACCTCGAGGTGGCCTTAGCTCTTTATTGTTTCTTCATCTGTTCTTCACTATTTGGCTCAAGATTGATAGTGTAGAACCTTATTTACTTATATTTTTATTTTTTATCCCCTTCCCAACTACACTCGACAAGATCGAGGTAGGCTCGAGGCTCAGCTCCGAGGTACCTACTGGCCAGCTTTCCGCTCGAGAAATGTCCCCTTACTGGTTCGATTACTACTTTGGCTAACTCGATCTTTACCGTGTTACTTCATGATTTAGCACTAATCACCCTTACAAACTGGCTCGATAATAGATCATGTATTTTTAGAATCCCATTTACAAATCTAATTATTGTTACCATTTTCACAGTAAATATTCTGGCGCCCACCATGAGGCTAAAAATAATAGTGATTATTCTCTTCGTAGTTTCGTCACTTGAACGCACGATACCTTTCACACTTTTTCTTGCCCAAGATCTTTCGATGTCAGGTTAATGTTCTGCTTAGTAGGTGAAATCGAAGTCGGTAACCCTATAAATCATAAAAGGGACTAGTATGGCCGTTTGAGCGGCTGGCGCGACACCGCAAGACCTTGATAATGCATCTAGATCGGTTCGAATGAACGCTGATCTGTACGCCGCGCAGCGGGGTAATGAAGTCTCATGCACCAATGGCGGCACGCAATGAGCAAACCAATAGGAATCTCGAAAAACCATAGCCTGGGTAGAACAGGAAGTTAACCTTCTTATTATTTTAGAAATGTTGTAGGAACAACATTTGGCTATCACTCAGCTACATAGCCACCCGGAGACTCTCAGCGCAGCAGCACCCGAAATATCTCCTCACTTCGAGCCAAAACCCGAGGTATCGGGCAATGACAAACCGACAACCTATCCTGTAGCAGTGAGGATGCTGGAAGACATTATCGTAAAGATTGAATAATGCTTGCGGAGACTCCTACAGCAACCGTATCCCGAAGATACGATCCCGGAACTCATTTTCCAAAAGTCAGAAATGATTAAATCCCCCAAAGCTGATAGGACCTCGAGTCCTCACGGGCGCATCACCACTTATGCATGCCCGTCCAAGAATAGCGACCTCCAAAATGGATAACTCAGGACCGTCCCAGTAAGGAGATTTGAAAAAAGTCCCTCGGAAGAAACCATGATGCAGCGCCACTATTCGGCGTCTGATCTCGAGGACCTGCTCGTCGTACTAGCACGGTCTGTGGAAGCACACGTAGACGGTATCAAAATAATGCCAGAAGGGCCTAATTCACCGAAGGCCGGGAGAAGAAGAAATAAAGTATCACCGGATGCCGCACCCCGCTCCCTGACAGGACAAATAAGACCGCTCCCGATCTTGAATATTGGGGCGGCGCGGGCCTTTGCCCAAAAACCAAACAAAGTATGCTCGACGATTCCAGATCAGTTCAAGCGAAGCCTGGTCGAATATCGGTCGAGGCTTGGTCAGATGACAACATCCAACACCGGACCCAAGTCAGGCTCGTGGACAACCCTCAAAAATCCTCCTCGAGTCCGGCATATCTGGGCAGATTCCCAACAGAGAAGCTGATACTAAATGAATGGAGCCATCATCCATACGCCACGAATGGAAGAGACGATTCAAGGTATAGCGCATGTCGAAAGAATAAGGCAGTAGACCGAGGAAAGCACCCTTGAGGAACCTCCAATGGTACTAGATTCAACAAGATGCAGCCGGCAAGGAAACCTCGCCCAATAGATATCGACTTCAACGTTGTTGTTCCAAGCATAGTGGTCACCATAAGCGAAGCCGAGAACTCCAGGTAGCTCGGATCTATTCAACCAAAACACCTCCAGGTAAACCATGGCCCCCCATGGGAATCACGAGACGCTCGGAGTTACAGACCCAAAAGAGCAGCAACTATGCAATTCAACAAAGGTCATGACAAAGTGTCGCCAAACGAGCAAACCCAGATCCAGCTTCACGGACGAAAGGAGATTGGGCAAAATAAAGCTGGCAAGCCGCGACACATCGTCATAACTGTTAAAAGATGACGGTGTCATGCGAAGTTCCATAAAATGTAGAGTGCAAATTCCTATCACCAGAAAGGGAGGGTCCAAGAAAATGCTCCCAAAGGACACCCCCTCGTCGATAAAAAGAACGCCGAGATTCCACCTAAGTATCGCATTAATGTACTGGTAAACCTTTCTTTCATTCCCCTTGTTTCAAATTAAATATGCATTTATGAGTACATTTGGATCGGCCTAAATTATACTGACGATGTCGGGCCGAAGCCGATAAGACGATCCGACCTAATGTCACTCTTGGGCCGGACCTCTGATAGGTTCCAAATGGCGATTGCCACAATGGCCAAATCGCTCCCCCTTCACGGCCCACCCGAGCTCAGGCTAATACATCGAGCGACACAGAGCGTAAACACTTTGTACAGGCAATGGCGAATACATCGCCTAGGACGCGACTCCGGCCCTATCCTCCAAAGGTGTAATAAAGAATACTTTTTATGCATTCCACACCTCGAAGAAGACTATTTCGACTTATCCATAGCAAATAACCTCTCCATCAAATGCGCCCCGAAACACTCGGAGACTTGAAACAATTCAGCATCCACCCGACCTCGGGGTCAGGATTCCAGACTCATGAAGCCCTCGCAAATGCTACTCCGGGTTCACAAAAAGATGCCTTTAAGCTTTAGCGGAACTCACCGAATCGTAAAATCGTTGCCAATCGCCATATACTGGAAAATCCAAAATTATAAAATCCTAGCAGGCAGCCTCGACAACACCAGACCTATTCTCCATACACTGTAAGACCTCAACAGGAATGCAAACTGTAAGACCTCAATAGGCATGAAAAATCCCACAGTTTAGGCCATATGTCACATTTGTAAGAATCCCTAACGGGCATATCCTTGGTATAGATGACTGAAACTGCTACTCAGGATCAAAAATGGCCCCAGCCAAATGCACATGACTCTGGTCAAAATGGCTGCTTCAGCCTGAAACACGTGACTCGGGTACGCTCGACTGTTGCTAAATAATCCTCCGAATCTACTTCAAAAAGAACCGGTTAAAAACAGGCTTCACTCAACATGCAAAAAAAATGAGTCCCGACCACGTTGGCTCCAAAATCGCAAAAATGTTGATCTACTCGACCTATGAGCTATGAACCTCCCGAGGTGCTCGAAACATCACCGACTATGACTTGAAATTGAGATTCTTTCAGAACCGACGACGGGTCAGGAAAAATAATCAATAAGACCTTAACGAGAGGAAATAAAGCAAACACAAAGCCTCCGGGCCTCATAAGCTCACTACGACCAAACAACGTAAGTTCCATTATCGCCGGCTAAGCAAGCCTCCGGGCATCACATCAAAAGTTCTCTATGACTATACAGCGTAAGTGCCATTGTCGCCAGCTTAAAAATTGATAACTTGAGGATTAAAGTGGGCTCGAGTCGTAACCCTTTTCGAAGACTAGATCCAAAATAGTTAACCTAAGCAAAGCCTCCGAGCCTCACATTGAATGGTCTCCACGACCAAATAGTGTAAGTTCCATTGTTGCCGTCTAAGCAAGCCTACGGGCCTCATACTACAGGATCTTAATGACCAAGCAATAGGAATGCCACCACTACTAGCTGAGAGCTCAAATGAGATTTAAGCGTCGATTACAGCACGAGTCGCAATGCGACTCGGAGACTGGACCCAAAAATCATAATACTCCCAAGAGCAGTACATCGATGCCATTATCTTTAACTGGATCCTCCGAAAAGACCAAAGGGTCGATTACAGCTCGAATCGCAATGCAACTCGGAGACAGGACCCAGAAAAACTCTATCGTTGATCGGAGCCTCCGGAAAGATTAAATGGTCAATTCTAGCTTGAGTCGCAACTCGAGGGAAATTGAACCACAATACGCCTAAAAACACGACCCAAACGATGCTATCAATAGTCAAGACAAATGTCCAGGCCGCGCACCCACAAAATCACTTCGGTCCAGGAGCACAAAGGGTCATCACCCTCCGCCCATGCAGGCGAGAAAGAGCAAGAAGGCCAATCAAAGCGCAAGTCGTAACAAGACACGGGGGTCAGTTCCATAAATTGGCCTACGGGATCGAGAGCAACGACACAAAAAAGGTACAAAAGGAATAAATGCTTTAAAATTCTTCTTATATTACATTAGAAAAAACATTCTCCACCTACAGACATGCCCAGCGCATGCTAGAAACCAAGTTACCAAATGATAGAATCTATATTTTGTGCCAAAGGGCTACCGCCCGTCAAGATCGCCCACGGTAACGCCTACAAGGAGTGATTGAGCGTCACCCTCGTCCGCCCTTGCTTGAGCCGACTCCTCGCTTCAACCTCCTCGAATACTTCTCTTCAGGATCGACAACGAATATATTCCTCGATCATCGTTTCATGATCAATGGCTTGCATCAACTTAGATTGAGCATCAGCAGCCTTCTTTATGCAAAACGCCATCTTGCCATCGGCCCTGGTTTCGCTTAACGTCGCTTCCGTCCTGGCATCAATTATCTCGGCCCTGACCTTCGAGAGGTCGGACTCAGGTCCCTCGATCATATCCGCCTCAACTTTGGAATTACTACATGTCAAGTTTTGTTGGACCTCGAAGGAAGGGATCCTAGTCGTGGCACTCATCTCCTCCAAGGCTTTAGCCCGCACTTGGGCCCTTAGCTCCTCGCAAGTAGTCCCGACACGGTTCACGTCGCCTTTAAGGTACTCCAAGACCTCTTCCTTTTTTGCAACTAATATGGTAAGAAGAAAGTAGCCTTAAAATTAGAAAGAAGCGAAGAACACACTACAAGAAGTTAAATGTTCCATCAAATAGCTCTCATAGTTTGAGCTTCAATACGCCTCACATCGCTAATGTTGCAGCTAAACTTCCTTCTCATTGCAAGGAATCCTAAGGGATTCTCCCTCATCTAGAATCCTCTGGAACTTGGCCTTTTAACGAAACAACTCGGACTTAAGCGTACCGTAGGCCTGCACAGGAAAGATTCAATAAGAAAAGGAAAATACAGAATATGAGAGAATTGTGCACAAACTCACCGAAACGTGAAGACGGTAGATTTTCTCCAAATCAAAACACGCTCCTGTTAGTACTTCTCCTACGTCGCCAGAAGAATGGGCCCCCGACATAACGTGCTCACTCGAGGGAGCCATTTGCCGAGAAACAGGCGCCACAGGGACAACCGACTCGGGCGATGTCCCATCTTTAGAAAAGCCCGAACAGTACCACTGAAGGCTTCTTCATATTGTGGGACCCGATCACTCTTGTTACTGCCATCTCTCGGCCCAAAGCCGACGACTCTATCTCCTCTCCAAAAAAGCGGTGCCTCGCCCCAAAGAACCGCCCAATATCTACAAACAGCAAATTCGGCACAAATAAGATGGGAAAATGTCACATCAGGTACATATCAATAGGAAAAAACAACATACGCATGTACCTTGATGGTTTACTCCCAACCTAATGCAAGACATAGCTTGCCACCTGCGTTCGTCGCAAGATGAACAGGTCACCAACCTCCGAACCCAGTCGGGAAATTCATGAACTTTGCCCGGCATCCATGAAGTTGCTGCAGCAAGGAAAATAGCATTGATTACTTAGACAATTTTTTCCATCAGCAAAATCAGAAGGAGAGACAAAGCACCTCACTTACGTGCGTGATTCCACCCTTCGGGAAACGGCAGAAACTCCACAGGAATAATATAGGTCGTCAGAACTCGGACAAACTAACTAGCCCACTCTCGATCTTCGCCTTCCTCATTGTCAACAACAAAGGGCGTGGGTGAACGACCCCTCAAGGTTAAAAGTCCTTGATAGTGAAAAGGCCGACATAGCCTGATGAAATGATCGAGCATGAATTCAAGTCCGGCTTTCTCCGCAAAGAATCTCAGCATCAGCACCATTCGCCAAAATAACAGATGAATCTACGCCAGAGTAACCCGATACTTCAAGCAAAAATCAACCACGAACCTTATCAAGAGAGCTAAATGCAAAGGGGTATAGGTATACACTCAAGAACCCATCAGCAGAGTCTGTGATGCCTTCATTTAGGGCAAACACCCGCAGTGTCGCCCCTTGCTCCACCCGCAGTATCGCCCCTTGCTCCACCCGCAGTATCGCCTTGCCATCTCCAGGTGTTACTCCCTTATCAAGGACACCATAACTAGAGGGAAATCCTTCAAAACTCCAGGGCCAGTAATAGCATTCTCCGCCCTTTTCCATATCGGTTTGGAGGTAGTCGCCATGACTATGGTCGAACTAGCAAAATAAAGCAAAGAAGCACTGACGATTTTTGCACTTTAAAAGATAGGGAGCCCTATGCCGAAACAGAAGAGCAGCTACCCTAAAATAATAAAGTCTCACAAATAGAACAAAGCTACCCCTCTTATATACAAGAGGCAACTGTGAGTCGCCTGCTCGATGTAAGCTCCAGGAAGCCAATGGCCTCAAAACGAATCGACGGATGGATGCCCGACCCAGCAAACATCCTCCAACAGACAACTAAGCTCGATGGACCGCGCGAATTATCTCTATGCTCAAGACAATCATTTTACATTTGGAACCACCAGTACCTAAGAAATAGGTCACGATGAGCTCCAAAGGACCAATACCAGATGCACGACATACGCTTGGGCTCGCACTTCCCTCTCCGGAGGAGTAAACCCCGGGAGCTCTGATCTCCAAAGCTCCACAAGGGCCCAATGAAGCTCCCAAATGTAAGCAAACCTCTCAAACGGAAGCCAACCTTATACTCTCTAAAAGCGTTATCTACATCAAAATCAACAGAGCCTATCGGGGCATCCGAAGATGGCCTTTATCCAGGGCAGTGTTCCCGAAGACCTCAAAATTCAATGCAAGATCTCCAAATGAACCGGCAGGCCGCGACAACTCAAGATTATCTCATCGATCCTCCATCGATGAGAAGTACGATAAAAAGATCAGGGAAGAGCCTCGCCAATCAATTGCAGACCAGAACAAGCCATCATGGCAGACTACAACGGCCCCGAGGGGCGTAAAAGCAAACAAGCAACAAAACAGAAGCAGAAGTCTATCTCATGCGGTCTGAAAGGACCATCTACATCAAGATCAATAATGGCTTCGGAGTACCCTAAGACGACCTACATCCGGAGCAATACACCCGGAGACCTTGGAATTCAACGGGCGATAGCCGAATGACTCAAAAAATTCTTATAGTGCCAATTCATCGGAACGACCCGGAGTTATCCCGAGAGATAACAATAGGACCCATGTTGAGCGGTAAGAATGCAAACACTTACGTCCAAACTAAATATCAGCAATCAATAGCACAAAAAGATACATTCTAAGGGCCTCGAAGGGCGTGAAGGCATAGAAAAACAGAGCAAATTCAAAAGCAGAGATCAACAAACTTTATTTCTCATTTATGAAGTTTTCGAGTACAATAGCCCCGAGGGGTCAAGTCGTTTGATTACAAAGTACCCGATGAATCATTACGTATATAGTACGAAAGCTTAAAAAGTGGAATACATGAAGAAAAGGCCTAAAACCTACACTACCCTCAAAGGAAATATCTCCAGGATCGCCACTGAAAGCCCTGTCTCTGCTGTCCACTTTGACGTCGCCAAGGAAGAGCAACCCGGGAGCAGAAAGGGACGACAAAATGCCACAGCTCTCCGAAGCTCGAGGATCCTCTTTGGCCAAGGAAGATTCAGAGAAACAGCAGACCGAACAATCCTGGGTCCCACTTGCACGGCTACTTCAAATACACTTCTTCGAGCATCAAGCAGTGCAAGCTCCCCACTCGACGCAGAGTTCCACGATGAGCCGGGGTATGAAGGTGAGCAGCGGTGGATATTTCGAGCCCCCTTTTGAGTAGTGTTGCATAATCAAAGTGGCCATCCATGCAAGGGTGAAACCAACTCTCCATCCCTCGCTATCTCGGGCCAACGGTAGCAGCAGCGGCCAACATACCAATAACCGCAGCAATATCGGAACAACATGTCTATGATAGACGAAGGGAGACCCCGGCAGAAGGCCTCACCGCGGCTCGAAAGAAATCCTCCAAATAGCCTTGAGGTAGAAAGCTTCCATAGTGGTAATCAAAGGTAAAAGAAGATGATAGGAAGGCAGAAGCAAAGCATACCAGCAGGAGTATTGAAATGAAAGATGCAATGCCACAAAACACACTCATTTATAGAGGGGAAATTACACGGTCATCGATGCTCTGAAAGATTGACCGACTAGTGTATTTACTACCTCCTTGAAAAAAATGACCGACGACACTACTTTTGCCAGAGCGGAATTGACTGGACATCGAGCAGAGATCTACGAGACATGCCATCTGTCATAGAAGATTATGCCACGATCTGAATTGCCAGTATAACATCTCCAAGAAGAGCTCGAGGAGTCAAGTGTCACAATAGTTTCTCATCACTTCATCATGTGAAACGTGGAGACTATCTATACACAGCAAAATTAGAAGACTTGATTTTTTGCTATCAAGATATTTGGAAGCCTTCCCCGAGGCCCCGAGGGAGGAAGGCCGTGATCGAATTCTAAGTGTAAATTATTGTGTCCCAAGTCACCGGTTTATTTCAAATCCCAAACCGAGGAAGTTTTTGACTTTATTTAAAAGTCTACGAACCAAAAATTCTAAGTAAGGAATTTTATTAACCCAAGAGTAGGTATTAGGCATTCCCAGGTTTCGTGGTTCTAGCATGGTCACTTAGTGATTATTACCTGGCTTAAATTAGTTAACTACTCAATTTTAGGACCTATGTGCATTTACCTTTTACCGTTTTTAATTACTTGAATTATTCATAATTAAAGAATTGAGTTACGCGTACGTATACTCTTTTCTTTTGGCACGTCAAAATCATGTCACGCAAATGTGTCCATGATTAATAATGCTTTTATTGATTTAGTAAGAAAGTTTGGTTGATGTTGCGCGAACGCATGCCTCCAGTCATTTTAGAGTTAAATTTTCAATTATGTTACGCGAACGTATACATAATCGCAATACTAATCTAAATCGGACCTAAAGCAAACTACGAGTATTATGATTATTTAATATCTAAGTTAATACTAATGTGAGGGGCATAAATTATGAATTTTTGTTTATGTATGGCACACCTCGAATCCAATTTTTAAAGGAAACTCAAACTATGCTTTTGAGGGCCATAACTAATCTTACTTGTCATGGCACGCCTCAAATCTATTTACTGAAATCTAATTCATTAAGCACTAAGGGAACTGATATTTGATGCAAAACTAGATAAAAGGGCTTGCATTAAGAAATGGTTCAATTGTTTAAACAAGTGGCTTGGGCCATCATAAACAATTAACGGGAAGCCCGAGCTCTACAAAGACGAAGCAGGTCCAAGTCACATTTGCAAATGCCGTTAGACTTAGGACCAGAATGAGCCTAATTATAATGAGAGAATGGACGCCCAAAGGCATAGAATCATGCACTCAAGTCTGAGATTGAACTCTCATTAACTAGACCAGCTTTAGGCCCAACTTTCAAATCCAACAATTGTACAAAATAAACTTAATGCCAATGAGCTAAGACTATATGAAACATGAGATTAAACTAACATTTTTGCTTCTGAATTTAACTGTTCCAGCACAGAGCAACAAGCTAATCATTCTAAATTTTAAACAACAAATTCAACTTAAACATGCTCATAAGCAAAATAAAAGTAAATCAGTACCTGCCTCTATTCTTAAAGCGACATTTTAGACCATTTTTCCTTGTTCACAATAAATGTAAGCTAACTACTACACCTGGAAGCCATTCAATTAACAATACATGATTTTCCAAATAGCAGAATACATCACTAGATAGACTCTAACGTGAAACTTTCCGATTCCTAGCCTTAGTAACATCAACTTAAACACATTTAAACAAATTTCCACAGCAACACTGGTTTTGACAGGCCAAGACAGATCTGAAACATGCCTAACTTTACTGAAATTTCTATTGCACTAATTCTTTACCACCCACTCATATAGTCAGAAACTTCAAACATTTAAACCAAACAAATAGGAAGAAACATTTGTTCAACACTATAACAGAGTATAAGAAAAAATACAATAAACAAGAATTAAACAGCTTGTGAGCATATGTAGATTGATCTTCAAACACAAACGAGCACAGTTGCATTTTTCAACAAACTTCAGGTTTTCCATACATAAAACCACATGTACAACTTCACTTGCCATTCAATGGTTCAAAGAAATACTTGGAAACAAAGGGGAAGAAAAGAAGTGAAGAATCAGTTGACAGCAGCAGTAGAACAAGCTCAGAGTCAGCAATAAAATAGTAACAAAAACCCAAGCAGCTCAAACCAAGCTTTATGTCCCCAAAAACTTAGACCATTTTACCAGGTGCAGGAATTTGAAGTTTTTTCTGAAGTTCTAGCTAATAAAAAGGATCAGAAAACCAACACTAAACATAATTTTGAGCTGTTTTTAACCAAAAATCAAGGACTTCAATGTTGTTTTCAAAACATTCCAAAGCTCAGCCGTTTTTGTTTTTTCAGTAGTTTTTAATCTATAATTCCTTTTTTTGTGAAAGAACAAAGAGTATTTTAATAGACAAGCCTTAGTGCAGCAATAATGAAATCAGTTTTTTGCACTTTAATCACTTTAAAATTTTTATTTTTGTTGTTTAATCCTTAGTTAAAAAATTATTATTTCATATAAGTCCCAAAGACACCTTCCTAGAAGCTTCTCTAATCAGTTATACATAGATTTCATAGCCTAAATTCCAAAACTAACCCCTAGGAACTCTGGTTTTATCCTGAAGCCAAATGGGTCAAATTGAACCAAAGCTTAAGCTCTAAAACTGGGCTGACCAAAACCGGATTGAATCCCTTTTGGGCTTCTGAATTCCAAAACTCAATTCAATCGAAAATCAAAATTACCCAACAAAATGTCCTACAGAGTCATAGAGACTCCTAAGTTCTTGAGCCCAAAGAAAAATAGAAACAAATAAAACTCGAACAAAATATAACACAACAGAACCATGCTTAATTTATTAAATTAAAACTTAACACTAGCATGCATAACAAAAATAATTCTGAGGAAACTGGAAAACAAAAAGAATCAAGAAGAATAGAAAGAAGTAGAAGGTAGAAAAATGAAACAAAAAAATAACGAAAGGATAACAAAAGAAAAGGAAAAATACCTAAAAAGGCTCGGACAAGTCAAGTCTTCAAATCTTCAAATTTAACCCGAGTTTGACATTAATCATGTGTTCTCATCAAGAACACACGAATAAAATCCGAGTGTACCTCAATTTTTACTGAAATCTCGATTTGGGGGGTTTTGGGATTTTTAGGGCTCAGGTCAGATTTAAGATTCGACGGAATCCGATGTGATTCGAGGGAAACAGATTGGCTATTTGGGATGGGGATGTGAAGGGAGTTTGTGGTGTTATTTTGGGGCTTATTTGAGGTAGTGTCGCCGGCTACGATGGTAGAAATTCAGGGCGGCGCTAGGAGTAAATCTGGTCTCTGAAGATGGGAGATGAAGAGTGAGGGAGATGAGTTAGGGGGAGGGGTAAGGGCTTCAGGCAGTCTTATAGTGTTGATCGAATAGTTCCAAGTCGTTCGATCCAGTAAGATCAACGACTTAGACGATGAGCGACTAAAATGGTGCCGTTTGGTTACTTAAAGGATCGGACTGGGTGGGGGAACGGGTTTTGGGCTAGTTTGGTCGGGTTTGGACGGGTAAAGGGTGAAAATGTTTTTGGAATGGGTGAATTCGATTTAAATTATCCCAAAATCTGATGCCCTTCCTTTATTTTTGTTTCTTTTTCTTTTTATTTCAAAATTCCTTTTTCTTTTCAAAAATAAAAAAAAACTAAATTAATCCCTAAATTAAATTATCCTACCAAATTAAATTAATTATGTCTAAATAATGTTTATCACAATTAATTAGAAACCAAATTAAATGAAATACTACTAAATTCGAAGCTAAAACTTTAAAAAAAAATAAAAAAAAATTAGTTATTTTTTGTGATTTTTTGCATTATTGTAAACAAACTAATTTACTAGTTAATCTCAAAAAATATAAAATTAAATCCTAAATGCGAATAAAATGTATTTTTGTATTTTTATGAATTAAACAAGATTAAACATGCACACAAAAATGCAAACAATCAAAAAATTTCTACAAGAATTCCTAAAATAACAAATAATTAAAAGGAAAAATCTAATTTTGTGAATTCTATAGGAGTAATTCATGTGAGGCAAAAATCATCTGCTTATATCTGCCCCTCTTTGCTCAGAGACACGAAGAGTTTTCGGGCAAAGATAAAATGAGCAATTATGAGGGAATTTTGCCTGTTTAACACTCAATGAGAAGCATTTTTTTAGAAGATTCTGACCGAACCTTGCTTTAAAGGCTGCCTATATATCCTTGACTATAAAGGAATCAGGTCATTGTAGTTCTGGAACTTTTGGTAGCTGGGACTTCCGGGAAGCTGTGATTTCACCGTTGCTGCTGCTGCTACTGCTTGCTGAACTCCTTATTACACCAAAAAATAAAAAATAAAAAACTGAGCTAGCTAATCCTATCAGCTACGAGTTACAAGATTCTTATCTATAAATCTCTTGAAACTTGATCTTGCATCTTGGCTAGTTCTAGCTGCAGAATCCGATCTGAATCTTGGTCCTCGTCAGCTATAGGTGCTGGTTCTTTCTTCAGCTTTGGGTCAAGCGAGACAATGCGAAGCCTGTGATTTCAATCAAATCTTGGGCGATCCGTGTCTTTATCCGTTTCAGCATTCTAGGTTCACTTCTTTTTGTTTTTTTTTCTTCTTTTCTTTATTCTGGGTTGAGGCTTATTCTTTTCGTCATCTCTAATCCCGTGCCTCGAGGTCGGACCTGCTCAAACACCAAAACAAACGAACGAATTTTTTCTGCCCCAGTTTTACTAGGAAAAATTTGTGAGTTATTTATAACAAAGATCCAAACATTTTTTTTTTTGAAAGCGATAAAATACGGACTGTGTGTCTTTAGGAGGAAAGATTAGGGAATGGAGCCCTATATCTACAATTCTCAACTAGGGAATTATAACGATCCGATCAGTCGTTATGAGCTATAGCGCGTTGAGCTATAGACTGTAGTTATGTTTATTACTCACTTTACTCCTTGCACCTTGCGTGCAAATCCAGGGCAGTCTTAGGCTGAGTAGATCCAATTGATCCAGAGTTCTTATTTCAGGAGTATTTTAGGTAGTTGCAGGGCGTTCGCACCCGATGATTCTCGCTTCTATCCCTATCCTTTTATTTCCGCATTCTCAGTTTTTAGACAGACTTTGTAGTAGGATGTTGCTCTGTATTTTAGAGGCTCATGTTTGTGACACCGGGTCCTTGTTGTGCTGTATTGGCATTTTGTTGGATTTTTCTGCACTGTTATCGGTATTTTAGACCTTTGACTTAAATGGCTTTTATCTTCATCTGTTTAATAAATGCGGTTGTTGTTAGCAATGGTCGGGCTTGCTAGTAGCGTGCTGGGCGCCATCACGACCGGGTTGGGGTCGTGACAGGAATGGAGGGCCTTTGTTGGCAAAAAAGGCGACTAGGGAATGGAGGCCATATGTCTAAAAATTCTTAACTACGAAATAAAGCCCTATGTTGGCAAGAGGCAACTAAGAAATGGAGGCCCTATGTCTAAAAATCTCAACTCAGTGATTTGAGCCGTAATGTTGGCAAAAAGGCGACTAGGGAATGGAGGCCCTATGTCTAAAAATCTAAAATCATGGATTGGAGCCCTAACGTTGGCATAAAGGCGACTAAGGAATGGAGGCCATATGTCTAAAAACATCAACTTAGTGATTGGAGCCCTGATTTTGGCAAAAAGGCGACTAGGGAATGGAGGCCCTATGTCTAAAAATGTCAAGTCAAGGATTGGAGTCCTAATGTTGGCAAAAAAAGGGCAACTAGGGATTGGAGGCCCTATGTCTAAAAATCTCAACTCAGGGATTAGAGCCCTAATGTTGGCAAAACGGAGACTAGGGAATGGAGGCCATATGTCTAAAACCTCAACTCAGAGATTGGAGCCCTAATATTGGAAAAAAGGCGACTAGAGAATGGAGGCCCTATGTCTAAAAATATCAACTTATGGATTGGTGCACTAATGTTGGCAAAAAGGCGACTAGGGAATGTAGGCCCTATATTTAAAAATCTAAACTAGAGAATGGAGGCCTTATGTTGCAAAAAGCGACTAGGGAATGAGGCCATGTATCTAAAATCTCAACTTAGGGATTGGGGCTCTAGTGTTGGTAAAAAAAGGCAATTAGGGAATGGATGCCCTATGTCTAAAAATCTCAACTAGGGAATGGAGGCCCTATGTTGGCAAAAAGGCGACTAGGGAATGGAGGCCCTATGTCTAAAAATCTCAACTCATGGATTGGAGCCCTAATATTGGCAAAGAGGCGACTAGGGAATGGAGGCCATATGTCTAAAAATATCAACTTAGTGATTGGAGCCCTGATATTGGCAAAAAGGTGACTAGGGAATGGAGGCCCTATGTCTAAAAATGTCAAGTCAAGGATTGGAGCCCTAATTTTAGCAAAAAAGGCAACTAGGGATTGGAGGCTCTATGTCTAAAAATATCAACTCAGGGATTGGAGCCCTAATGTTGGCAAAAAGGTGACTAGGGAATGGAGGCCCTATGTCTAAAAATCTCAACTTAGGGATTGGAGCCCTATGCTGGGAAAAGACGTAAAAGAATGAGATTGGGGATTCTAAACTACCATTTTTGTTTAAATTTTATTTTTATCTCTTTTCTTTTCTTTTTTATTCATTTAATTTTCCTTTTCTTTTATTTCGTGGAATAAGTAAATGAGGGAAAAAAACTTGGAGGGGACTTCCCTTTTTATGGATTGTTGCTGCAAAGCTGTTTCTAGCACTTGCGCATTTCTTTTTCATTTTCTGGTTGCACCTGCTTCTTGCACGGCTGCTTTGGATTGCACATGTTTCAAATTTTTCATACAAAGAACAATTGTTAGTTTGGAACGGTGGTTGGTTTTGTCGCCTTGATTGTTTTGATCACTTGACCTCGGCTCTTTCAACTACAACCGGTTGCTTCCTGAACACCGATTGCCTATCTGACTTTGGAGAAACTCCAGATTTTACAGACTTTGTCATGATTATTGGTTGGTGGAACTCAACCTTTTCGACCTTATTTTGTCTTCATAAGCATTTCCTTTCTGACTTCCTTTTCTTTTCTTCCTTTTTTTTCTTTTTTTTTTTTCTTTTCTTTTCTTTCCTTCGGAACACTACGGAACTTTTAGCTCCTCAAACTTTGCTACAACGGCTAGTCGCGTGGGACTTAACCTCTTCCAACTTTATTTCACCTTTGTAGGTCTTTCTTTTCTGGCTTCTTTCCTCCAAACTTCAAATTTAGAGCATTTGGGGTACCTTTGCTTTTTTCAACTCTTTGCCGAGACAGTTAGCCACGTGGGACTCAACCTTTTTAACTTCATTTACCTTTATAGGCGCTTTAATTTGATTTTCTCTTTCCAAGAGTTTTGATTTTGACACATCGGTCTCCATGGCTAGTTGTGGTTGACTTGATGCTCGTGACGAGGCTAGGTGCCTTTTTGTACATTACCTCATGTCAAACGAAATCCCTGTAAATTAGTCTTGCCATACCTTCTTTGTCTCAGTTCCGGAATAGAGTTAGACCAAAAAGGATTCAAAGAAAAATAAATAATGGATAGGACAATGAATTTAAATAAGAGGTATCCCTTTTGGGGAGAGGATAAAAGGACTTATCTGGAGTAAATCGTCTGACTCTCAAAAATTCGTCACAAATTGCCTTGAAACCAAGAACCTTGCCAAGACTCTATAGACGATGATGGTTGTGAGGATCTTCTTTTCGATCAGGGATGCCCTTTGCAGGCTTGCACGATCTGACCTCTCTCATTTATCTTCTCACCATCGCCTTATAGTGCTCTTTGCGAGTTTTCACTAATAATACTCTCATTTCAATTTTTTCGGCTTACCGTCGCCTCACGGTGCCCGTGTAAATTTTTACCAATAAGACTCTCTCATTTTGTTGTATCAAAATAATTTTATCCTCCCATTTTGAACCTCTTTGTTGATTGATCAGAAGGACTTGAACAAGGTTTGGGGTAAAAAGAATTTGGATTGAATTACAACTTTTGAACCTTTAGGGCGAAACTATCGCTAGACCGTTATAACATCTGCCCCAGTTTTACTTTTAAGGGGACTTTGGAGTTTTATTTTGTATGACTGAACCCCAGAATGAGGCTGCCTACGTATCCTTTCGGAATCAATTCTAACGCAGTTCGGGGAACTCTTTTTTTTTTAATTTTCTTTTGTTTTTATTTTTGCTTTGTTTTCTCTTTCTTTTTCCATCCCTTTTACCTTTCCTTCATTTTTTTCATTTCATTTTTTTTCCTTTTTTTTTTCATTTCATTTTTCAATAACACTTTTAGGTTCCAAAGACGGTAATTAAAGAATGGGAGTCGACTGAAAGAGTTTGCAAAGTGTTGATAGTGTTTGGGTAGCGAGAATGAAAACATTCGTCATCCCAATCGGAGAATATTAGAACTATACAGAGGATCCAAAATAGTACCTTTTCACTGAATTTGCATTTACAGTTGTTTCAGGGACGTTTCCTTCGATGTGTCCCAAGTACAACATATTCCTTAAGCAGTACTCATGCTGTAATGTATGGACCTTACCAATTCTAGAACCAATTTTTCTCTAGTTGCTCCAACTCTTTGTTTTATTTCCTTAAACTTTATCCTCATTGGGATCTAATCCTTGATTCATTAATTCGATGTATAGCAGCTTTCAGGATATGGGCATGAAGTCAGCAAGCATGTCATGTTATTGAAATCTGCATTAGAAGAAAAAAAAAAGAATAAGAAAGAAAGATGGCCAGATTAAGAAAAGAGACATTCCTAGATAATGAAATATGAATTTCATTTGATTTTTGATTTTTGTGATTTTTCCTTTTTTTTTTAATTTTTTGAAGATAGAAAGGTTTACATCGGAAAGTAAGACAATAAAGTAAAACATCCGGATCACTCCCTGAGATAATCCGGATGCAGAAAGGATAGCAAGACTGGCCATCGAGACTCCCATCTGATGGGGAACTTTCAGGCTTGTCAACCGTTTCTTGGCTTTTCTTCCGTCTCGGCAATGGCTGCAATGGCTTTCAGTGCCGGATCACATTCCTCAGCTTCACAAATCATTCTGACTATTGCCCCGATGTTGTGGGCAGACAACAGGTTGTTCATCATATCAGGAGCTTCTTCATCCAGAAAATTAATTCTTTCAGCTTCAATCAAATCCTCAACTGCCTTTTTGTGGGTCCAATAGTCCTCTGTACTATATCGCACTACTCCCGAGTGGTATTCACATATAGCATCAATTCGGTATGAGGGGGACTCGAGGTTCAGCCGGTTCGGGGCTACTGGCTACAATAGATCTAGCCTGATTAGCTTTTTAAACTGGCTTGAATACGATTCACCAATAGGTGTGAACTTATACTTTCTGAAAGACTCTTTTATACGAGGATTGTATTGGGGATCATTTGGTTGAGGATTATATGGAGCTTGGAAAGTATGGGCATTTTTGGGAGGTGGAGCTCGATTTTGTGTATATTATTGTAGCTGCAGGTAAGGTTGCACGTTCATCACCGCATAGGGAGGCGGTGCCACAAGGTCAAATGCACGCGATGAAAATAATCATTCCTACTAGGGATTCGTCATGTGGTTGTGTTATTCTAGGTTTAAAATCTGGGGTTTCTGGTCTAGACTTGGGTTAGCCGAGCGGACAACTAGGGTCATGGAGGGGGCAACGTACCGGGAGCATAAAAGTCTGCCCGGCCTTTTTGTTTGCCCGGCCTTTTTGCTTGCCCAGCCCCATCTTATTTGGTATAATTTCTATAGAAAAAACGGGCCACGCGAACGTGTGCACCATTTTTAGAAGACTCAGATGGGTGGCGTAAGAAGACGTTCAAATACAGTTCAAGTAATATCAAAGCGGTAAATAACAAGTAGCACATTAAGTCCACAAAATACAGCAATATCAACAATAAAGCAAAATAAAAATCACATTAACAAGCTCGAATTCTTGAACCTTGAATCGAACATTCTGAGTTCTTCTCCCCAGCAGAGTCGCCAGAGCTGTCGCACCTCCTTTCTTATGCACCCCGAAAGTGATATAAGGGAGTTTTTCCAATCAAGTGACATTATTCAAAATATAATTATTTAATTAGTCAGAGTCTCCACTTGGAATAAATTATGGTGTCCCAAGTCACCGGTTTATTTTAAATCCCAAATCGAGGAAGTTTTTGACTTTATTTAAAAGTCTGCGAACCAGAAATTCTAAGTAAGGAATTCTGTTAACCCAGAAGAAGGTGTTAGGCATTCCCAGGTTCTGTGGTTCTGCCATGGTCGCTTAGTGATTATTACATGGCTTAAATTATTTAACTACTCAATTTTAGGACCTTTGTGCATTTACCACTTACCGCTTTTAATTACTTGCATTGTTCGTAATTAAAGAATTTAGTTACACGTACATATAATCTTTTCTTTTGGCGCGTCAAAATCATGTCAAGCGAACGTGTCCGCGATTAATAACAGTTTTATTGATTTGGCAAGAAATTTTGGTTGAAGTTGCGCGAACGCATCCCTCGAGTCATTTTAGAGTTAAATTTGCAATTATGTTACGTGAACGTATACATAATCGGAATACTAATCTAAATCGGGCCTAAAGCAAACTACGAGTATTATGATTATTTAATATCTAAGCTAATACTAATGTAAGGGGCATAGCTTATGAATTTTTATTTGTGCATGGAACACGGAATCCAATTTTTAAAGGAAACTCAAACTAAGATTTTGAGGGCCATGGCTAATCTTACTTAACATGTCACGCCCCAAATCTATTTACTGAAATCTAATTTATTAAGCACTAAGGGAATTGAGATTTTGTCCAAAAATATATAAAAGGGCTTGCTAAAAAAAGGGTTCAATTATTTAAACAAGCAGCTTGGGCCATCACAAACAATTAATGGGAAGACTGAGCTCAACAAAGATGAAGCAGGTCCAAGTCCCATTTGCGAATGCCAACAGACTTGGGCCCAGAATGAGCCCAATTATAATGAGAGAACGGACGCCCAATGGCATAGAATCGTGCATTAGAGCCTGAGATTGAACTCTTATTAACTGAGCCAACTTTCAAAACCAACAATTGCACAAAATAAATTAAATGCCAATCAACTAAGACTATATGAAACATGACATGAAACTAACATTTTTGCTTCTAAATTTTAACTGTTCCGGCCTAGAGCAACCAGCTAAACATTCTGAATTTTAAACAATAAATCCAACTTAAACATGCTCATAAGTAAAACAAAAGTAAATCAGTACCTGCCTCTATTCTTAAATCGACATTTTAGACCATTTTTCCTTGTTCACAATAACTGTAAGTTAACCACTAAATTTTGATGCCATTCAATTAATAATTCATGAAATAAATTGATACATGATTTTTCAAATACTAGAATACAACACTAGATAGACTCTAACGTGAAACTTTCTGGTTCCAAGCCTTAGGAATATCAGCTTAAACAGATTCAAACAAATTCCCACACCAGCACTAGTTTCGACAAGCCAACATAGATCTAAAACATGCCTAACTTTGCTGAAATTTCTACCGCAATAATTCTTTACCACCCACACGTATAATCAGAAACTTCAAACATTTAAACTAAATAAATGGGAAGAAACATTTGTTCAACACTATAATAGAGTCTAAAAAATACAATAAACAAGAACTAAACAACTTATGAGCATATGTACATTGATCTTCAAACATAAACGAGCTCAGTTGCATTTTTCAACAAACTCCAGGTTTTCCATACACAAAACCATATTTACAACTTCACTAGCCATTCAATGGTTCAAAGAAATATATGGAAATAAAGGTGAACAAAAGAAGAGAAGAATCAGTGGACAACAGCAGCAGAAAAAGCTTTTAAGTCCCCAAAAACTCAGATCATTTTACTCAAATGTAGGAATTTAAAGTTTTTTCTGAAGTTCTAGCTAACAACAAGGATTAGAAAACCAACACTAAACAGAATTTTGAGTTGTTTTCAACCAAAAATCAAGGACTTCAATGTTGTTTTCAAAACTTTCCAAAGCTCAGCCATTTTTCTTTTTTCAGTGTTTTTGAATATCTAATTCCTTTTTTGTGAATGAAGAAAGAGTGCCTTTATAGGCAAGCCTTAGGGCAGCAATAATAAAATCAGTTTTTGCACTTTAATCCCTTTGGAATTTTTATTTTTGCTGTTTAATCCTTAGTTAAAAAATTATTATTTCATCAAGTCCTAAAGACACCTTCCTAGAAGTTTCCCAAATCAGATATACATATATTCCCTAGGAACCCTGTTTTTACCCTGAAGCCAAATGGGTCAATTTGAACCAAAGCTTAAGCTCTATAACTAGGCTGACCAAAAGATGATTGAATCCCTTTTGGGCTTCTGAATTCCAAAATCCAATTCAATCGGCAATCAAAATTACCCAACTAAATGACCTACAGAGTGATAAAGGCTCCTAATGTCTTGAGCTCAAAGAAAAATAGAAATAAATAAAACTCGAACAAAATATAACATAATATAAGCATGCTTAGTTAATTAAAAAAATTAACACTAACATGCATAACAAAAATAATTCTGAGGAAACTGCAAAACAAAAAAAAATCAAGGAATAGAGAAAGAAGTAGAAGATATACAAATGAAAGGAAAAAATGATGAAAGGATAACAAAAGATAAGGAAAAATACCTAAAAACGCCCAGACAAGTAAAATCTTCAAATATTCAAATTTAAGTTTGACATTAATCATGTGTTCTTATCAATAACACACAAATAAAATCCTACTAAACCTCAATTTTCACTGAAATCTTGATTTGGGGGGTTTTGGGATTTTTAGGGCTAAGGTCAAATTTAAGATTCGATGGAATCTGGTGTGATTCGAGGGAAACATGTTGGCTATTTGGGATGGGGAAGTGAAATGGATTTTGTGGTGCTATTTTGGGGCTTATTTGAGGTAGTGCTGCCGGCTAAGAAGGCGGAAATTCAGGGCGGCACTAGGGCTAAATCCAGCCTCTAAAGATGGAAAAGTGAGGGAGACGAGCTAGGGAGGGTAACGGCTTCAGACAATCTTATATTGTCGATCGAACAGTTCCAAGTCATTCGATCCAGTAAGATCAACGGCTCAGATGATGAGCGACTAAAACAATATGTTTGGTTACTTAAATGACCGGACCGGGTAGGGGAACGTATTTTGGGCGGGTTTGGTCGGGTTTAGACGGGTAAAAGGTGAAAATGTTTTGGGCTTGGGTGAATTCGAATTAAATTAGCCCAAAATCTGATCCCCTTCCTTTCTTTTTCTTTTTATTTCAAAATTCCTTTTTCTTTTCAAAAATTAAAAAAAAAATCTAAATTAATCCCTAAATAAAATTATCCTATCAAATTAAATTAATTAGCTCTAAATAATGATTACCATAATTAATCAGAAACCAATTAAAAGAAAAACTATATAATTCGAAGCTAAAAATTAAAAAAAATGCAAAAATGAGTTATTTTTTTGTAATTTTTCCATTATTGTAAAATAAACTAATTTACTAATTAATCTAAAAAAAATGTAAAATTAAATCCTAAATGCAAATGCAATGTATTTTTGTATTTTTATGAACTAAACAAGATTAAACATGCACACAAAAATGCAAACAATCAGAAAATTTCTACAATAATTCCTAAAATAACAAATAATTAAAAGGAAAAATCTAATTTTGGGAATTCTGTAGAAGTAATTCATGTAAGTCAAAAATCACGTGCTCACAGTGGGGTCTATCTTGGGCTTCTGCAATGCGCGGCAAATAATCACGGGCTCATTCAGCCTTGATGGAATTACTGGCCCTCGTACCATATAGGTCCCTTTAGGCACGTACAATTTGGGTCCCCTGTTCAACTCGAATGTTATTTGAGAGCTCAATGTTCTTTGTTCTTTCCTGTGAACCCGGAGAAGATAAGAATGACATTTTTTGGGGGTATTGCCCCAGTTTTGGTTTACACTTCCTTTTCTGCACTTTGAGGGGTGGAGTTACTCTTTTTCTCTCCCTTTCCTTGCTTTGCAACCGCCTTCGGCTTCTTTTCAACATCGGCAATGGCAATGATGGCTTTCAGGGCCGGATCAAACTCCTTATCTTAACAAATCATGCCAATAACTGGCCTGTTGTTGTGGGACGGTAATGGATTGTTGGTCACATTAGGGATTTCTTCATTTTTCAACACCACCCTTTTTTGCCCTATTAAGTTTTCGATCTCCATTTTGAGAGTCCAATAGTCTTCGGTGTCATGCCCTTCTGCTCCAGAATGGTAGGCAGATCGAGCACCGGGTCGGTAAGAAGGCGACTCTATGTTTTGCCTTGGGGTGCGGGTTGTAACATACACATTTGGACTAGTTTAGGGAAAAGGCTAGAGTACGACTCACCAATAGGCGTCAAATTTGTTCTCCTGGGTGGCTCTCGAGCACGGGCATTGTAGATGAATTATTTTACGGAGGTCGGGGATTATACTGAGCTTGGTGGGGAAGGTTATTTCTAGGAGGTGGAGCTCTATTTTTGTAAAACTGTTGTTATGGTTGAGAGTATAGATGGGTATTCATTACTGTGTATGGTTGGGGGTGATAGCATAAGCCACATTCTGGTGAGGATAATAATGTTGTGGGGGGCTTGGAGAGAAGTAACTTCTTATTTTACGGGGGTTCCTCGGACCTGAATCTATCATTGCCGCTTCTTCCTTTTTTCTTTCTGTTCGCTACACCTCCGGACCCGCTTTAAATTGCTTGAGATGTAGCTCTTATGGACGATTTACTCAATATGCGCCCTGTTTTTAGACCGTTCTCTACCATCTCACCAATCTTGATGGACTCAGCAAATGGTTTCCCCATTACAAACATTATATTCTGAAAGTAGTTAGCCTCTTGGGCTTGTAGAAAAACACTCACTATTTTCGTTTCATCCATCGGGGGCTTGACCTTGGCCGTGTGTTCATGCTATTTAACACCGTATTCCAGAAAACTTTTTGAGAATCAACTGAGAATTTCTGTCGGGAGCTATGTATATGTTATACTAAAACTGCCTGGCAAAATCCCGACTCGATCATCCTAAATGTGCCAATGGGATATATCCGGATCCAAAATAAGCCATGATAAGCTCCTCTTTTCCACTTACTCCTCTCAGTTGATTGCAGTACCTCTTAAGGTGGCCGATGGGATCCCTATGCCCATCGTACTTCTCGAACTTAGGAGTTTTAAAACCCAGGGGTAGGTGGACATGTGGGAACATACACAAATCAGCGTAGGATACGCTTTTTTGACCACTTAAGACTTGTATATTCTTAAGGCTCTGTTCTATGCTCCTCATCTTCCGAGTGATTTCTTCCTACTCGGGGTTCTTTGTAGTTTTCTTTTGTCCCGAATAAACTCATACCGGGGTTGTTGGGAGTAGGAATTGGTAGTTAAATGGGCTATTTCTGGTGGGAAGGATGGTACTTGAAAAGTGAAGGATGATGGACCAAAGTTTGTCCTTGGCAAAGTGGGTTGTGCGGTGGCCGAGAAAGGTGGCGCAGTGAATATGTTGGAGTCTGCACCTGAAATCAACACCTGGGGGCGAACCTCAGAAGGTGTTCTCGCAAAGTGGGCTGAGATGGTAGGATATCCAAGAGGAGTGCTTGGGTAGTTTATCAGGATGGTGGAAGTTCTACTCGCCCTGGGAAGTAGCTCAGGGAAACCAAGTATCGTACTCAGTGGCTCCCTACTATTGGACCAGGCATCCCACATTTCCAACATGCGAAGACACAAAACCATGTTTTCCTCAGCACTGGTTAACTCTAAAGTTGGGATGGCCAAGATCGGGCTATCCTCCGGGATAGCAACTATTGGTAAATGACCCTCAGATGACATTTCGACACTTCCTTTTAATATTGTGAAGTAGGGATGTGAAGCCAGATTACCATAAAACCAACCGCCTCAATATAGAACCTTTAATAGCAACACAATGAACCCGTTAGTATGAGACAATTAACACATAGGGAATCACACATTGTGGTGTGATGCACCTATACAGTTAAATATTTTTTTATATGCTTTGTAACGGTTGTGTGTTTCATCCTGAATTTTGTTTATCTCTCCAACTTTCTTTCTTTTGGCGCTTTTCAACTTTTGTTCTTTTTGCACTTTGTCATCATCATTTTATTTCTTGTTCTTGTTCTTTTTTTTTTTTCTGTTTTTCTCTATTTTCTTTGTATTTGAATTATTAAGAATTATGACCGTGTCCGATTATGATTGCCTACATATCACAACACCACGTGAATCAGATAATCACGTAGTTCAAGAAATAAAGGCCAAAAATAAAGAAATAATTTTCGCGGATTTCCAAATTTTATCAAGAAAACTTCTACTTTTTGAGTTACAAAAGACTCTATAATACTTTTTCTAGGAATTTATAACTACAAACAGACTCAAAACATATTTTAAAAATGAAAATACAGACTTAAAAAAGAGAAAACAATCTAGAGTACATCAGTGCGTCCAAATCTGGCCTAGGAACACCAGCTGGTATTGTTGCGGGCCTCTGCGCCATGTCGTCCTGGAGGCGATAGAGGTCATCCATTATCTGGCAGACAAAGATCATCACTGTGGTGAAGAACATGGAGCCAGTCATGTCCTCGCACTGATTGCATTTGCATTTCATCATAATGTAGTCGTCGATTCTTCTAACCCTTTCCTTAATGATACCTTTTTCTTGCAATAACCGCCCAATCTACTGAGATCTAGCCTCCAAGACCCGGGTGGCTGTATGATTCTAGTCTTGCAAATGTTGTATGTCTCCCTCTAGTTGCGCCATCAGAGTATATCAATGTTCTTTCTCGGCTTTGAAGCTCTTGGATTATTTTTCCATTTCACCTTCGAGGCTGTTGAGCTCCTTTTTCCAACCCATGACCCCTCTTTCATATCTTTCCTTCAATTGTCAGACGAAAGCTACCCGTTCTTTTGCATTTTTGGCCAGCTTTGTTCTTACTTTTGTTAGCTCGGACTCAATCGTTTGCAAATTATCTTCACAATCACGTACCTTTTGTGTAAGGTTGTAGAAAGCCTTTCATCTTTTTTGCTTCTGCCCGAGTTCTCGGCTGCTATTCTCAACTGTCGAACCTCGGCTCTAAGAGATTCATACTCTTGGGCAAGCCTTTTCTTTCACTCTCGGCCTCTCATGCCTGTAGATCATTATTGAAGGTGACATTTCTCAACTCTTCTTGTAAAGCATGAATGGTGGCTTGATATTTCTTATCCTCTTCTCCCCATGCCAATCTTCCCCGGATTTTGTCATCAAAAGCTTGAACATGGGATCTTTTGGCGGGCCTCTTAGGCTTGGGCTCTGGCTCATTGTTCATAAACCTTCTTTCAAACCACGCAGCATAATTAGGATCAACTTTGCCCTTGGCAGGGTCTGGTACCTGGGTGTCACTTTTTAGAAACCGACAACCATTCCAATCCCGTTGAACTAAAGCCTCAGCTAGCGTTGCTTCTATGTGTAGCTCAATGACTTGGGTACTTAGATCTGCATATTCGGGTTTCGGCTAATATCTTCCCAATTGTCTCAGAACTCTTTGTGGTGCATATGGTTGGATACTCCTCAATCCTATCATCATCAAGTAGCCTTTTGAATCCGTCATGTATATGACTTCTGTTATCGGAAGCCTCCTATGGTCCATTCAATTTGACTTGCTCTTACATTTCATAAATAGGATACCCAAGCTTCAAATCCTTTTGGCGGTTTGCACTCTTCCACCATTTTCTCATAATTCTTGATGAAATTATTACCATCCGAAGCATATCTCATTAATTTGATGAAGAATATAGCAACCCTTGAAGAATTGAGCCCCAGATTTGCACAAGGTTAATGCCCGGTAAATGTCTGCCAGCACTAACGGGACAAGTGTGTGATATTTTTCGGTAATAAAGATCTGTGCGTTTCTTGCCATACGGGTGTCGATTGTCCCGTCGGCATTTGCAAATAGCATAATTCCCAAAAATGCCACAATGAAGGCAAATCGATGATGAATTTGCCATGTTCTCTTGTCTTGTTTGTTATTCAACCCCTCTTCATGTTTTTCAAACATGGTTGAGTGCCTGAACCTGAAGTACAAGAAGCAGAAAGAACAACGTCATTTGCTCACGTGGGCCTTCTTCATTTGAGTGCTAATATTCAGAAGATCGAAGAACTTGTGCACAGAGGGAGCCCTTGGGAATATGAGTTGCTGCTTTCTTAACTCTTGGCCAAAATCAATATACGCGGCCATTTCTTGCAGAATAAGGGTGAGCTCAAAATCCAAGAAGCGGAACACTTTATGGACGGGGTCCAAAAATTTTACCAAGGCTTTGATCAAATCTTCTTGGGGTTCAACGCTCATGATCTCTATAATGGAACCTAATTGCTCTTTTACCCAATCGTTTTCGTCTTCATCCAAATCATTCTACCACATGCAGAATTGCAGCCGAGCCTGCTCTATGACCAACTGTGACGGGTTCATGACAACATTCATCTGTGACGGGTCCGAGATAGCAATCATTTGTGACAGTTCTGAGAGAGTATTCATTTGTACCTGTGGACGATTGGGGTTAGGGTTGAACCTGGTGGACTCTTTTTTCAAAACAAGTTTTTAATAAAGGAAATAAATGGACAAAAAAATCCTTTTATGCTACTTAATCAAAAATGGTCATTTTGTAAATGTGGCCCCTTTAAAATTCCGAACAAATTTTTGAGGCCGGGAGGGGGGGGGGAGGGTGGGAAGTATTTTATAAAAGACAACATGCAGACAGACTCGCCCGTTCCTCCCGAAAATAGCCCTTTAACAATTAAAGCAATATCTAAGGCTATTCCGATAAGAACGACTTAAAATACAACTGAAGCTGAGTCGGCTTATTTTTTACCAAGGACCTAAAATACATTTTACTTGATTATCAAAATACTGCCGACCCTTATGTGGGTAGCCGACGTATCACACATTCGGTGAGAATCAGTCTTGTGTAGTTCGGTAAGTTTTGACACAATTTTGCTTTTAAAAATTGATGTTTGACTCACTCTTTTCTGAAATTCATTTTCCTTTTTTTTCAAAAATTTTGGCAGAGTTTCAAGATACTTTTAAATATCGGGATTTTTGAAATCACGTAAATTCTCAATCCTATCTCACTCTTGGTTTTTCTTTTCATTTCCTTTTCCTAGCCGGTCAACTTGCAAGCCAAAATAGATAACTATCACATAGCACGTAGGATGCATCAGGATGGTCTTTTATTTCAAGTACAGCCATCCTAGGCGAACCCAACCCCTGTGTTGAGTCCCCAAGGTCAAATGCACGTGATACAAATAATCGTTCCTACTAGGGATCTGGCATAAGGTTGCATTATTTTGGGTTTAAAACCTAGGGTTTGTGTTCTAGACCTGGCTTACCCGAGCGGACAAACTCGATTCGAGGAGGGGGCAACGTATTAGGAGCACGAAAGTCTGTCCGGCCTTATTGCTTACCCATCCCCGTTCTATATGGTATAACTCTAACAGAAAGTGGGTGTCATGACTCTATACGACTAGGTAAGCCTAAATTGCAGAAGGAAGCCCAATTTTGGAAGTAAAACAATTTATAATAGGAATAAAGAAATAAAAAGCATTTAAATGTGCCACTCGGCATACAAAATATTTAACTTTTAAAACCAACACATAAATCCAAGACCCGAAAACCCATGAATCACAAGCTAAGAAATACTACATTGCTCTAACTCCTAAATGTCTAAAAGAAAGGAAATACAGAAGGACTAATACTAAAGAGCAAGAATAGAAAGAGACTCCCCAGTCTGCGGACGCGACAGATATACCTCGAAGTCACTATAGCAGTCGCCTCGCCTCAGAGTTTGTAGGACTGAGTCGAAGTACCTAGATTTGCACATGAAAAACATGTGCAGGAAGGGCATGAGTACACCACAGTGGTACTCAGTAAGTGCCAAGCCTAACCTCAGTTGGGTAGTGACAAGGAAGGTCAGGGCCCTACTGAGGTTAAATAAAATATAAAAATTCAATAGCGTAAATAGAACAGTATAAATAAGTAGTGCAGTGAAAGTATAACAAGACATAGAGAATAACAAACAACTAAACCAAAAACAAGAATCGCAGTAAAACCAGTACACCTCAATGCAGAAGTCACAGTCGGGGAATCTCCCAGGATACCGTCCTCTAGTCCCTAAATGTAAATATCCAGTAGATCTCCTAGGTGCAATCCCATAGTCCAACTCATAAATGCGTAGGGATCTAACGGAATACCACATCCGTAGTCCCAAATATAAATACTCAGTAATGGAGAATCTACCGGGTGCAATCCCGTAGTTCCAATGTAAAAGTGCAAGGGGATCTCCCGAAATGCATTTTCCATAGTCCCAAAGTAAATATATAGGGGACTTCCTGGGATACCATCTCATACTCCCAAAGTAAATACACAGCAGCAACAAGAACTCAATTCAATCAATTTCATACCAAGGTAAAGCAGATAATTCTAACCTCGCATGCTTCACGTAATACAAATAAAATAGTTAAGGCAAGTAGAGCAATTTAGTCAAGTAGAAATACTTCCATAGACTAACAGTAGGCTTAAATTTCCAGATAGCATAAGAAATAAGAGGAAGAACACAACTTAAAACTATTTTTGATGAAAAACGGATTTTACAACAATTAGCACTAGTACGCATTCGTCACCTCACGTGCAAGGAATTTCAATTATCAAAACATCAATCCTGAGGGAAAAATCTCCCACACAAGTTTAGACAAGCCACTTACCTCGAACTGGCTCAATTATCGACCCGAAACCACGTTCTTGCCAAGAGCATTTGACTCCAAATGGCCGAAATCTATTCAATTAAATTTCATAATGTAAATAACACTTGAAGTAATTGATTCAACAATTAAATTCTAAGCTAATACACAAAATTAGGTAAAATGACCAAATGCCCCTTGGGCCCACGTCTCGGAATCGGGTAAAATTTATATTTCCCGAATCCTCACACTCTCACGAGTTCATTCATACAAAAATTACAAAAATCGGACCTCAAATGGTCCGTCAAATCCTCAGTCAAAGGTCTCCAATACTAAGCCCTAGTTTTCCAAATTTTCACCCTTAATTCCAATATTTCAAGCTCTAATTCGTGAAATAATGACATGTGAATGAGTTTTAAGTCCAAATTCCTTACCTCAATGAAGTTACCTTGAAATTCGTCTTCCAAATCACCAAAAAGCTCCAAATCCAAGATAAAAATGGTGGAAATAAACCCAAGGTTGCGGAACCCCTTTTTAAATCAACTGTCCAGCAGTTTCTGCATCTGCGGCCCGTGGACCACTTCTACGGTCCCGCATATGCGGCCTTATGACTGTTTTTGTGGTTCTTCACTAAACAAACCAAACCGTACATGCGCTCAACATTCCGCACCTGCGTCTTCGCAGGTGCGGTCCCTTAACCGCATCTGCGGTCCCCTAACAATTCTCAATAATCTGCTTCTTTGGCTCCCCTTTCTCATGTACGGCATCGCACCTGCGGTCGCCAATCTGCAAGTGTGGAAATACCAGAAGCAGCAAAGTTCAACAGTTGCACACACCTCTCAAACTCCCTATCAACCATCCGAAATTATCCCGAGCCCCCCGGGATCTCAACCAAAGGCACTAACAAGTCTAATATCACTGTCCAAACTTGTACCAAACCTTAAAACACCTAAAACAACATCGAAACCTCAAATTAACCATGAATTCAAGCCTAAGAACTCCAAATTTCCCAAAATACACTTTTATTCGAAAAGTCTATCAAATCTCGCCCGAATGACCTGAAATATTGCACATCGTCACATTCAACACTGTAAAGCTACTCCAACTTTCAGAATTCCATTCCGACCCTCAGATCAAAATCTCACTATCAAACCAGAAACTTCAAAAATCTAACTTTTGGTATTTCAAGCCTAAATTAGCTACAGACCTCCAAAACACAATCAGACCACGCCCCTAAAACCATCACCCAACCGAGCTAACGGAACCATCGGATCTCTATTTTGAGGCCATCTTCACATTGTTCCGACTATGGTTAACTTTCTAACACTTAAGCTCTCATTTAGAGACTAAGTGTCCCAAAACTCTTCGAACTTCAAAACCGACCATCCCGAGCAATTCAAAATAGCAGAAATAAATACGAGGAAAGCAGTAAATAGGGGATCGAGGCGTAAATTCTAAAAACTACCGGTCAGGTGATTATATCCTCCCACACATAAGCATTCATTCGTCCTCGAACGAGTATAAAGACATACCTGAAGTAGTGAAAAGATGAGGGTACTGGCTGCGCATATCCTGCTCGATATCCTAGGTCTCCTCCTCGATCGGCTGACCTCACCGCTGAACCTTCACTGATGCTATGTTCTTTGACTTCAGCTTCCTAACCTGGCTGTCCAATATTGCCACTAGCTCCTCAACATAAGATAGATCCTTTTCCAACTGGACTGAGCTAAAATCAAACACGTGCGATGGATCAACGTGATACATTCGAAGCATCAAAACACGAAATACTAGATGAACTCCTACCAAGCTGGGAGGTAAGGCAAGCTCATAAGCAACCTCCCCAACACGCCTCAATATCTCAAAAGGAACAATAAACCTCAGACTCAACTTCACCTTCTTCCCAAATCTTAATAAGAACGCCCTTCATAGGAAAAACCCGAAGTAAAACCCATTCTCCAACCATGTAGTTTCACGAACCTTTCGGTCCGCGTAACTCTTCCGTCTAGACTGGGCTATACGGAGTCTATCCTGAATCACCTTGACTCTCTCCAAAGCATCCTGAACCAAGTCTGTGCCCAATAATCTAGTCTCATCCGGCTTGAACCAACCCACCGGAGATCTACATCGCCTACAATACAAGGCCTCGTAAGGTGCTATCTGAATACTGGACTAATAGCTGTTGTTGTAGACAAACTCCGTCAATGGCAAGAATTGATCCCAAAAACCTCCAAACTCAATCACACACGCATGGAGCATATCCTCAAGAATCTAAATAGTGCACTCGGACTGTCCGTCCATCTGAGGGTGAAATGCTATACCAACATCACCCGAGTACCCAACTCCTATTTTATGGCTCTCCAAAATCGCGATCTGAACTGAGTACCTCTGTCTGAGATGATGGAAACTGGGATACTATGCAGATGGACAATCTCCTAAATATAAATCTCCGCCAACTGTTTCGAGGAATAGGTAGTACACACAGGGATGAAATATACTGACTTGGTTAGCCGATCCACAATTACGCAAATGGCATCGAACTTATTCAAAGTTCGTTGGAGCCCAGCTACAAAGTCCACGGTGATTCGCTCCTACTTCCACTCTGGAATCTCTATCTGCTGAAGCAATCCACCCGGTCTCTGGCACTAATACTTCACCTGCTGACAATTAAGGCACCAGCTACAAACCCCACTATATCTTTCTTCATCCGCCTCCACCAATAGTGCTGCCTCATATATTGGTACATCTTTACGACACCCGGATGAATGGAATACCGCGAACTATGGCCCTCCTATAGAATCAACTCGCGAAGCCCATCAATATTGGGTACACAAACTCGACCCCGCATCCTCAATACCACATCATCACCAATAGTGACATCTTGAGCATCACCATTCAACACCTTGTCCTTGAGGACAAGGAAATGAGGATCATCAAACTAACGCTCCCGGATACGGTCAAATAAGGAAGACTGAGAGACCACGTAAGCTAGGACCCGACTAGGCTTCCAAAGATCCAATCTCACAAACTGGCTAGCTAAGGCCTGAACATCCATCGCCATAGGCCTCTCTGCTGCTGGTAAATAAGCCAAACTCCCCAAACTCTCTGCCTAGTAGCCCAAAGCATCGGCCACCACATTGGTCTTGCCCAGGGTGATACAAGATAGTGATATCATAATCGTTCAACAGCTCTAGCCATCTACTCTTATGCAAATTGAGATCATTCTGCTTCAACAAATGCTGCAAACTCTGGTAATCAGTATATATCTCACAAGGCATATCGTACAAATGGTGATGCTAGATCTTAAAGGCGTGAACAATAGCAGCTAACTCAAGATCATGGACACGATAATTCTTTTTATGTATCTTCAACTATCTGGATGCGTAGGCAATCACCTTACCATCCTGCATCAATACCGCTCCAAGGCCAACTCTCGAGGCATCATAATAGACAGTATAAGACCCCGAACCAGTGGGTAATATCAGAACTATAGTTGTAGTACAAGTTGTATTGAGCTTTTGAAAGCTCCTCTCTCACTCTTCCGTCCACTAAAATGGAGCACCCTTCTGAGTCAGTCTTCATAAGTGCTGCAATAGATGAAAACCCCTAAACAAATCGACGGTAATAACCTGCCAAGCCAAGAAAACTACGGATCTCTGTAGCTGAGGATGGTCTGAGCCAACTCTGCATGGCCTCTACTTTCTTCAGATCCACCTGAATACCCTCTCTCAAGACCACGTGACCCAAGAACGCCACGAAATCCAGTTAGACCTCACATTTCGAAAACTTAGCATACAACTTCTTTTCTCTCAAGGTCCGGAGCACTGTCCTCAGCTGCTGCTCATGATCTTCCCGGGAATATACCAAAATGTCATCCATAAAAACAATCACGAATGAATGAAGATATCGCTAGAAAACACTGTGCATCAGATGCTTGAAAGTTGCTGGGGCATTAGTCATCCCAAACGACATAACAAGGAACTCGTAAAGACTGTACGGAGTCCTGAAGGCAGTCTTCGGATATCTAGCTCCCAAATCTTCAATTGATGATAGCCTGAACGCAAGTCAATCTTAAAAAATACACAAGCACCATGTAAATGGTCAAACAGGTCATCAATACGAGGCAAAAGATAATGGTTCTTCACTATCACCCTATTCAACAAGCGATAATCAATACACATACGCATAGAACCATTCTTCTTATTCACAAATAGGACAGGAGCACCCCAAGGTGATACACTGGGCCGAATGAAACCCTTATCAAATAATTCGTGCAACTGCTCCTTCAACTCCTTCAACTCAGGAGGAGCCATACGGTATAGAGGGATAGAAATGGGCTGAGTGCCCGACAATAGATAAATGCCAAAATCAATGTCTCTATCAGGCGTCATACCCGGAAGATCAGGTGGACACATATCAGGGAACTCTCGTACCATTGGGACTGAATCAATATAAGGAGTATCCATACTGACATCTCTCATATAAGCTAGATACGCATCACAACTTTTCTCAACCATACCCTGAGCTTTAACAAAAGAAATAACTCTACTGGGACTGTGACCTGAACACCTAACATAGCCAGCGTCACGGTTTTGGCATGACAATCAAAAATAGCATAATGGGGAGACAACCAGTCCATGCCCAAGTAAGATCAAAATCGACCATGTTGAGTAACAATAAATTAGCTCTAGTCTCAAAAACACTAAGAACAATAAAACATGACCGATAAATGCGATCCATAACAAGAAAGTCTCACATGGGAGTAGAAAAATAAACTAGGGAACTCAAAGAATCCCGAGATACACCCAAATACGGAGCAAAATAAGAAAAGACATAAGAATAAGTGGATCCTGGATCGAGTAGAACCGATGTATCTCTATGATAGACCAACATAATACCTGTGATGACAAAACTGGAGGTGACAGCCTCAGTACAGGTAGGGAGAGCATAGTATCTAGCCTGGCCTTCCCCTCGAGGGCGACCTCTACCACCCCCGGCCTCCACCTCTAGCTGGATGGGCTCGTAGGGTGGAAAATAGGGCTTGGATCATAGCCTGAGAACTCTATGGGGCATGTTGTAATTGAGGAGTTTGTGGAGGCGCACCTCTCCTAAGTCTTGTGCAATCCCTTACCATATAGCATGTGTCACCACACTCAAAACAAGATTTGGGAGGATGTGGCAGCTATGACTGGCTCGTGCTAGGTCTGCTAGATTGACCACTAGGAGCACCTTGTGCAGGAGGCGCACTAGATACAGGAGGTGCATAATAAGTCTCCTAAGGCCTAGGTGGGGCTGGAATACCACTGGCTGTTGGAAGTGCTGAATGAACGGGGTGACTCATATAACCCTTACCATGACGACCTAGAGCTGGGGAATAGGCACCAAAATAATAGCCTGACTCTCGAGACCTCTTGGCCTCCCTCTCCTCTCTATCCCTAACATGCATACCCTAAATCCTCCTAGCAATGCTCACCACCTACTTATAAGATATATCCATTTCTAACTCACGAGCCATGCTAGATCTGATGGTGGGAATAAGCCCCTCAGTAAATTGGCGAACCTTCTCACGAACCGTAAAGACCAAAGCTGGTGCATGTCTGGCCAAGTCAGTGTAACGGACAACATACTTCGAGATAGTCATAGTAACCTGGCACAAATGCTCAAACTCTACACGCTAGGCATCCCTAAGACTTTGGGAGACATACTCCCTCGTGAACATATCTGAAAATTGCGCCCAAGCCAGGGAAACTGCCTCATCTGGACCATCTAACTTATAAGCGCGCCACCACTGATAGGCGGCTCCTCGAAGCGGAAGGTAGTACAGAAAACCCTGCTCGATCCTAATATGGCCATAGTATGGAGGATACAGTAGCACTCCTCAAGAAATCCAAGGGCATCCTTTGAGGCTAGTCTGCTAAAAGTTGAAGGCTGATACTTCTTGAACCTCTCAAGACTCTTCGGCTCCTTCTTTGAAGCTACTGCCCTCTCCTCGGGCTGAGCTGGGGCTACTGGCTGCACAGGAATAGCCTTTGGAACCTGATCAATATGCACTTGCTGCTATCGGAAGCAGCGGGAGTCTATGCTCCTCCCCCGGCCTAGGATGTAGTTGCAATAATCGGAAGCAATTCTACCTGAGCTAGAGTGGTGTACATTGTCATAAATTGTGCCAACGTCTCCTATAATGCTGGAGTAGTAGTGGTAGACGCATCAGGTATCTGGAATTTGGTTGGTACTACTGGTGGTACCTCAGCAGCAGCTCATATGGGTGCTCTAGCTGCACCACAACCGCGTCCTCAGCCTCTACCCCGGCCCTAGCCTCTAACGACTCCAGTAGGGGACGAGGGTGCCTGGTCATCTCGAGTAGCACGTGTCCTTACCATCTGTGAGAGAATAGAAGACAAAAGTTTAAAATTGTGATATCAAAAATCTCGCAGGACAAATACGTAGCCTCCCGTAGATAAGTACGGACGTCTCTCTACCGATCAGCAAGACTCTAATAAACCGACTTGTGATTATTGACTCCTATGAACCTAGAGCTCTGATACCAAATTGTCACGATCACGGTTCGCCCTCCATGAACCATCATGGCAGCACCTAGTCTCTACGACTAGGTAAGCCTAAATTGCAGAAGGAAACCAAATTTGTGAAAGTAAAACAATTTAAAACAGGAATACATAAATAAACAGCATTTGAATGTGCCGCTCGGCATACATAATATTTAACTCGCAAAACCAACATATAAATCCAAGACCCAGAAACCCATAAATCACAAGCTATGAAATATTACATAGCTCTAACTCCAGAATGTCTACAAGAAAGGAAATACAGAAATGCTATTACTAAACAGCAAGAATAGAAAGAGACTCCTCGGTCTGTGGATGCAGAAGATATACCTCGAAGTAACTATAGCAGTCGCTTCGCCTCAAGGGTGGTAGGACAGAGTCGAAGTACCTAGATCTGCACATGAAAAACATGCGCAGGAAGGGCATGACTACACCACATCAGTACTCAATAAATGCCAAGCCTAACCTTGGTTGGGTAGTTACGAGTAAAGTAAGGTCCCCATTGAGGTTAAATAGAATATAAAAATTCAACAGTGTAAATAAGAACAATATAAATAAGTACAGCAATCAAAGTATCACAAGACATAGAGAATAACGAACTACTGAAACACAAACAAGAATCACATTAAACCAGTACAACTCAATGTAGAAGTGATAGTTAGAGGATCTCCCAGGATACCATCCTGTAGTCCCCAAATGTAAATATGCAGTGGATCTCCCAGGTGCAGTCCCGTAGTCCAACTCATAAATGTGCGGGGATATACCGGAATACCATATCCGTTGTCCCAAACATAAATAATCAGTACTGGGAAATCTACCGGGTGCAATCCTGTAGTTCCAATGTAAAAGTGTAGGGAGATCTCCCAGAATGCATTTTCCGTAGTCCTAAAGTAAACATACAGGGGAGCTCCCGGGATACCGTCCTATAGTCCTAAAGTAAATGCACCGTAGCAACAAGAACTCAATTCAATCAATTTCATACCAAGGTAAAGCAGATAATTCAAACCTAGCATGCTTCACGTAATACAAATAAGGCAGTTAAGGCAAGTAGAGAAATTTAGTCAAGTAGACATACTTCTATAGACTAACAACAAGTTCAAATTTCCAGATAGCGTAAACAAGAAGAGGAAGAACACAATTTAAAGTTATTTATGATGAATACAGAATTTTCTAACAATTAGCACAAGTATGCACTTATCACCTTACGTACAAGGCATTTCAATTATCACAACAGCAATCCTAAGGAAAAAATCCCTCACACAATGTTAGACAAGCCACTTACCTCGAACTTACTCAATTGTTAACCCGAAACCACGCTCTTGCCATGAGTATTCGACTCAAAATGGCCTAAATCTATTCAATTAAATTTTATAATGTAAAAAACACTTCAAATAACTAATTCTACAATTAAATTCTAAGGTAATACTCAAAAATAAGTAAAATAACCAAAATGCCCCTCGGGCCCACGTCTCGGAATCAAGTGAAATTTATATTTCCAGAATCCTCACACTCTAAAAAGTTCATTCATACCAAAATTATCAAAATAGGACCTCATATGGTCCATCAAATCCTCAATCAAAGGTCTCCAATACTAAGCCCTAGTTTCCCAAATTTTCACCCTTAATTTCCAAAATTTCTAGCTCTAATCCATAAAATAATGACATAGGAACGGGTTTTAAGTCCAAATTCCCTACCTCAATAAAGTTTCCTTGAAATTCCTCTTCCAAATCTCCCAAAAAGCTCCAAAGCCGAGATAAAAATGGTGGAAATAACCCGTTTCTACGGTTCTTCACTTAACAGACCAAACCGCACATGCGCTCAACATTCCGCACCTGCGGCTTCGCAAGTGTGGTCCCTTAATCGCATATGTGGTCCCCTGATAATTCTCAATAATCTGCATTTTCGGCTCCCCTTCCTTCTGTGCGGCATCGCACTGTTGGTCCCCAAAATCGCAGGTGCGGAAATACCAGAAGAAGCAAAGTTTAGCAGCTGCACACACCTCTCAAATCCCCGTCAAGCATCCGAAATTATCTCGAGGCCCTCGGAACCTCAAACAAAGGCACCAACAAGTCTAATACCACTTTTCAAACTTGTATCAATCCTTAAAATACCTAAAAAACACCGAAGCCTCAAATTAACCATGGATTCAAGCCTAAGAAATCCAAATGTCCCAAAATATGCTTTTGATAAAAAAGTTTATCAAATCTCGTTCGAATGACCTAAAATTTTGCACACACATCATATTTAACACTACGAAGCTACTCCAACTTTCGAAATTCCATTCCGACCCTCGGATCAAAATCTCACTATCGAACCGGAAACTTCAAAAATATAACTTTCGGTATTTCAAGCCTAAATTAGCTACGGACCTCCAAAACACAATCCGATCACGCCCCTAAACCTGAAATCACCAAAAAAGCTAACAGAACTGTAGGATCTCTATTCCGAGGCCATCTTCACACTGTTCCGACTACGGTCAACTTTCCAACACTTAAGCTCTCATTTAGGGACTAAGTGCCCCAAAACTCTCCGAACTTCAAAATCGACCATCCCGAGCAATTCAAAGTAGCAGAAATAAATACGGGGAAAGCATTAAATAGGGGATCGGGGTGTAAATTCTAAAAATGACCGGCTGGGTCGTTACAGTGGACCACACAAAAGTGAGCACCATTTTTTAGAAGACTCATAAGGGAGGCGTAAGAAGACATTTAAATACGGTTCAACTAATATCAAAGCGGTAAAGGCAATTAGCACATTAAGTCAACAAAATACAATAATATCAACAGTAAATCCAAATAAAATTCACATTATCAAGATCAAATTATTCAAACCCTGAATCGGAGATTCTGAGTACTTATCCCAAACAGAGTCGCCAGAGCTGTCACACATCCTTTTTACACACCCGAGAGTATATCAGAGAGTTTTTCCAATTAAAGTGACATTATTCGAAATGGAAATATTTAATTTATCAGAGTTGCCACTTGGAATAAATTATGGTATCCCAAGTCACCGGTTTATTTTAAATCCCAAATCGAGGAACTTTTATTTTTAAGGAGTCTGCGAACCAGAAATTCTAGATATAAAATTTTGTTAGCCCAGGAGAAGGTGTTAGATATTCCCGAGTTCCATAGTTCTAGCACGGTCGCTTGGTGATTATTACTTGACTTAAATTATTTAACTATTAATTTTTAGTACCTATGTGCATTTATCTTTTACCGTTTTTAATCACTTGATTTATTCGTATTTGAAGAATTTAGTTATGCGTACGTATATTCTGTTCTTTTGGCGCATCAAAATCATGTCACACGAACATGTCCACAATTAATAACGCTTTTGTTGATTTTATTAAGAAAAGTTGGTTGAAGTTGCGCGAACGCATCCCTCGGACTAATTTTAGAGTTAAATTTGCAATTACGTTACTCGAACGTATATATAATCGCAATACTAATATAAATCGGGCCTAAAAAAATTACGATTATTTAGGATTATTTTAATATTAAGTTATTATTTACATGAGGGCCTTAGGTTATTTAATAGAACATGGTACACCTCAATTTGATTTTAACTAAGGGGATTATCTTAAATAAGGCTAAGATCATAATTGATACTTAAGCTAAAAAAAATTTCTTATCTTAAAACTAAGTTATTTTAAGTTATCATGGTAAGAATTTATGGAACAAATCAGCTTTGAAAGCTGTAATTGGGCTCACGATTTGGCCCACTAAATCTAAAGGATTTTGGATATCATTGATAAAACTGAATTAGGCAGCCTACATTGGGCTTGAATTGAGGCGAGCCCAATAGCTATATTTTCTAATTTGGGCCTATCTACCCTTCATTCTTAGCCACTATTTGTGTATTAGCAAAAAAATAAAGAAATTGAAGTCAACTAAGCTTTTAAAGGATCAGAAGTATGCAGCGTAATCTTAATTCAAACATTGCCTACGTAGTTTGCAAAAATATATACTTATACTAATAGTTGACAAAGAACCTTTGAACAAACCAACATCTTAGGCTTAAGACCCAGGCCCAATGACCGAAACTCATGTTCATTTGGGGTAATTTTCATTTATGGGCTTACTCAAAGCTTCAGCCTATTTTTGAACTTGAGGATAACCTCTTTACCCTTACCACAAGGCTATCTTGCTTAGGCCTCAACCAAGCCCGAAACCAAAAAATTAGATTCCCTCCTTGTTGCATATAAGAAAAAAAACCAGCAAAAAGATATCTAATTTAACCAATGCTATTAACAGAAACTGAACCTCCAATTTTAATTTATACTAATCCAAGCCATGGTAAATATACAATTTAGATGCATTGATTGCAATCCAGTGTACAAAAATATAAGCTTTAGCTTACAATTATAGCTTGTTTAAATAATTTCCTAAACATTCCAATTATTACATAAAAAATTTGAGTCTAATGGCAACTTTTACAGTAGTACAGACTTTTACATTACTGTTAAACCAAAATACATCTTTCTTAAACAAATATTCTAATTGACAAATCAACCCACATCTACCCTACTAGCTACTTTTAGACTAAAACGATTACAAACTTCCATAACTAGTAAAGGATTCCTGCCTCTTTTGGACATGGCTTGTCCATTAGAGCTTTGTCTTCCTTTGTTAAAAGAACCATGTGAGTCCCACCTTAAAGATTCTGAACCAGCTGATTCAACCAACAAGTGGCTAAACCAGTAGGTTATAGCTCATGGCCAAATAAAAGAGAAAAAAAAAACAAAGGTTTTTAAGTGAAGAAGTCAAATGATAGAAAGAAGGACATCACTCAAATAAACAGTAAACAACAATCAAACCTAAGTATTTTACTATGAACCAAAGCTATTGATAACTATTTTAAGAACATTTTTTCATGCTAATGAAATGCATATGAAAACACCAAAAACACTGATAAAAAATGAAAACACATTAATTTTAGTAAGACACGCATATTCATGAAGAGCTTTAGGTTTGCACAAATAGATTCATTCTCATAGTTAGAGTGCGCTTACCTACCTAAAGATGATTCAAAGAAAAGACCAAATAAAGGTCACTGCAGCAGCTGAATTTTCCAAACGACAGTGAGCAACAGCAAGCAGCAAACAACAACCAAATCAGACCCAAGTTCAACCTTTAAAACTCAGAGATTTCAACTAAAGAAAACTAGGAGGGGATCTTCTACTTCAAGTCATATTTTCAACTTCTAAGAAAACCAAGGAGGAAAGTTTTTCTAAAATTTCTGAAACCTAAACTTTTCAGAATAGGAAAGAATGATTTTGTGCAGTAAATTGATGCTAAAATCTATGGGTGTTAATGTGTGTTGTCCCTTTTTATAGAGTGTGCAAAAATATCATCAAAAGGGAATATTTTGACCTAATACAATATATTTTACAGTTGTACTATCCTTTTTCCTTATCCAAAACCAGTATTCTCTAATGATAAGGACAGTTGTGTTGTATTCTAGAACTTTCCTAATTTCACCCAATGTGAAACCCCGATTTTACCCTTTGGGTTGCTGCTTATTTCAGCTTTTATCCTAAATTTCTAAGTTCAATTAAGTCCCTGAAGTTTAAAATAATTTTAAAATCAAAGCAAACAGAGGCGGAAACAAAAAAGGATCCAAAATAAAAATCAAAATGACTAAAAGAAGCATGATGATGCAATTTAAAACCAAAGTTAAACTAATTACTAAATGAAAAATGCTTATCTAATTAACCCTAAATAAAAACTGATTTCAAACTAAACTGATGGCAGAAATAGATGAATACTTCATTTAATCCTAATTAAAGACTTGAACCTAACATGAAAGAATATGAAAACCTAATTAATCTAAATAATGAGGTCTAGGCATGCTTTCATCAACTTACAGAAACAAATAAAAATAAAAATATGGAGATGAAGATAAGTAGGCATGCAATTAAACACAAAAACGAAAAAAACAAAATGAATAAAAGCAAGAAAGGGAAACAATCTAAAGATCCTAAAAATTCAATTCAAAAAAAAAAGGAAAACATAGATGCCTAAAACTACATTAATGAACTACACTGTTTTTAGAGTTAAGTTATTTAATAGAACAAAACAAAGATAATTAAAAATCATAACAAAACCATCATGCATTATGAGCTAGACTAATTAAACACGAACTAAACCAAACAAAAACCCTAGAGAACCACATATTATGATCTTATGAAACTCTTTTATTTTGGTCAAAGAATGGAAACTAGAAGAACACAAAATGATGAAGAAAAGAAGAAGATAAAGAAAATATGAGGATGACGAAATAGAGAAAAGGAAAACAAAGGGTAATATGTATACCTTGATGGGGAGTGGGCCAACCATTCTTTTAAATCTGTTTCAGTTGACCAACAAGGGTCTTTTCCTTCAAGGGATCCGATCTTGCATGACTTTGACTGGATCTCCTTGAAAGAAAAGACTTCTGAAAGTCTATACTTGGAGAAAAGAACTCAGACTCAAACAAAACAGAAAAAAACCCCTTTTTTTCGATTTGCAATTTCGGAATTTCGCTGGGTTCTTTGAGAAAATCAACGAGGTATTCATAGAGAGGAGAGTACAGGGGTGGCTTGCTGAAATTTGTGACCGATTTGAAGGGATTAGCGTTTTGGCCGGATTTTTAAATCTATGATTCGAACAAATCTAAAGGGATTCGAGGGAACCTAGTTGGAGATTGGGAAGGGGAAGTTATGAGGATTCTATTGTTTGAAGATAGGAGTGGTTAGAGCACCAACACCGTCGTGGGCAATTTCCGAAGGGCGATATGCTTTGGAGGTGGCGAAAGAATATAGGAGCAACTAGGGTTTAGTCTTTTGAGATAGGGGGGAGAATTAGAGAGGGTAATGGGGGTCTAGGGGGTCCGTTTGGATATATGTGTATTGAATGAATGGCCAGTTCCCAGACGTTTGATCTGTGATGATCAATGGCTGGGGTTCCTTAGATCAAAATGCCATCGTTTTAGGGAAATGTGGATTGGAACGGGTGGGTTTAGTTTTGGGCTTGGGTTATAGGTTATTTGGGATATGATCTAGGGCCGAATTTAGGTGTTAAAATGGCCCAATTTCAAAAAGAAACATCTTCTTCAATTCTTTCTTTTTTCTAATTTGTCCTTTTTTCTTTTAATTAAAAATCCTATAATTAATAATCCTAAATTATCTAAAAATATGACATTAAAATAATTAACTAATATAACAATCATAAACATTATTTAATTCTAAATTAAAAGAGAAAATCAATAAATTAAAATTAAAAGACAAAAAATGTAAAAATGAGCGATTTTTTGTGATTTTCAAATTTCCATAAAACAAATAATTATTTATTAATTATAAAAAAATATAAAAACAAATCCTAAATGTAATGCATGATATTTTTTGTATTTTTCATGATCTAAATAAAAATTAAACATGCACAGAAATGCAAATAATTAAGAAAAATTCTACAAAAGTTCCTAAAAGGGCAAATAATTAACAGAAAACTTATTTTCTTGGGATTTTCTAGCAGTATTTCGTACAGGTCAAAAATCACATGCTCACAGGCTGTCTTAAATATTAGTATGCACACTTAGTGTAATTAGGTCTCTTCTGACTTGACTTGTTCGAAACTGTGCACTTTGCCAACCTTGCTTGTTTTCTTAATGCCATTATGCCTACATGTTATATGTTCTAAAATTTTGTTATTGTAGTTTTCTTTTGTGAAACACAAACTATTTTAAATCTGTCCCTACCTTATTTTTATGTGTTTTAAACTTTTTAAAAAACAAACTCCCAATCTTAGTCCTTTACGCTCAATCTTCAACCACCCCAGTGTAAGAACTACTCATGGTCTATGTGAGACTCTTGTGAACTCTGACACACTGGGAACTGGTTCCTAATCTCTTTTGAATTATTTTTGAGTATGTGGTTCTGGTGCGAGAATTGCCCTGGGTCCCTGAGGCCCTTTGGAACTTTGACACACTGGAAACCTAGTTCAATATGTGCTGTGGGTGAATCATTCGTATTTGGCTCTGTTGTACCTGTGGAATAAGCTTCGAAGTTGATTAGTTTGAAGGCCTAGTTCCCAGGTTTATTTGGGACTAATGAGGCTCCCTATAGTGTATTTTTATTACTATTATGTAATTCATTCATTATATGGTCTGTAATAGTTTTTTAATAAACAGATTCTGGGGTATTTAGTAAAATCAGGGGGATTTCTTATTTTATTTTGTTAAACTGGGCCGAAATCCTGCCTATAGGGATTCATCGATGCTACCACTCCTGCTCATTTGTCATAATTGATATGTTCTACCATGTGAAATGCTGCCTATTAGACGCATCAATATGTGTTAGTAATCATTCCTATAGGACCCCCAATGTTTGATTCAATTGTCTGCTAGGAATGTGTACAATTTTTGCCGTTGTGCTGCTTGACAGATATCATGCGTATAGTATTTAAGTCGGTTAAATAATTAGAACGCATTCCTATATGATTAAAAGGAAATACAAGGTTGTGAAACATGTCTATAAAGCTAAAATCAGTATGCATCTAGAAATAATGCCTATAGGATGAAAACCAGTTTGACATTAGATATCATGCCTACAGGATTCTACTAATTGGTTCTAAATACAACCGCCACTGCCAATTACCTAGTGTTTATCGTGACAATAGTAACAACAATTAAATTTATAAATGGGATTCTAAAAATACATGATCTATTCCCAAGCTAGTTTGCAAGGGTGGTTAGTTCTAAAATGTGAAGTAAAATGATAAAGATTTAGTTAACCAAAGTAGTGACCTAACCAGTGGGGGGGACATTTCGCGGGCGCAAAGCTGGCCAGTGGGTACCTCAAAAGACAAGCCTCGAGCCTATCTCAGGCTTATCAAGGGTAGTCAGAAAAGGGATAACAAGTGAAGATATAGATAAGCAAGGCTCTATACTATCAATCTTGATCTAAATAATGAAGAACTAACGAAGAAACAATAAGATGTTAAGGCGACCTCGGGGTCGAAGAAGACAGATAACTTAGAAGAAAGAGAGAGAGAGAGAGAGAGAGAGAGATTATTGCATCGTGGAGAAATTGAGCAACATCAGTCGTTTACAAGGTAGGGTAAACCCATCTCATACAGGCGAGCGGACTCGATATAGTACAGGGTGCATTAAATGTAAAGATACATGGATGGGACGTCTGGACAAGACACTAGAACCTGTTGGCTTGGGCTATCACCTCGGGATATTATCGTCTGCGTGACTTCTCCTAGGTTGCATTCAGATCCTCTGACCTTTGAGCCACTACAGAGCTATGGATTATACTCAAGATTATGATCTTGACCACGACCTTATGGCCTCGATGTGCCGTTAGGGTACTCCAAACGTACCTCGATGGCGGGAAATAGACTCCTCTGATTTTACCGCACACATATAGTATCCGCGTTTCCTATATCAAAGTTAAAGGAAATGATGCTGAATCGTGGCCTTGAGGCCATTATTACTACGACGTTATCCATATAAGAGCATTAAATGCCATAGTCCCAGGAACCGTGTGCGGCCTCCGTCATATACGGCAATCGAGGAGTTCACGAAATACTGCAGGTTTGTCCCTTCTGCTTCCCCAATCAGTTTCTATAAAATGCCCCGATCGCCAGATGCTCCTCATCTTTGCCCTTCTTCTAATCTCGTGAATCAGTATCTCAACTTATTTGACATATTTTCATCTTTCTCTCTTTTTTCAAGAAATGTTGCATCATTATCCATGGCTAGGACTTCCAGGATGGTACCCTATCGGAACGACACTGCATCGTCCTCCCAGTCGACTAGGGGGACAATAAGCCGATCCCTTCTTTAGAGCAGTGGACCACTTCCGAGTTTTATACGTCGAAGGATTTTGATACCGAGACTCCCACCTCTATGTCAGGCTGATGCGATCATACATCTCAACACATTACCATCATGAACAATGTCAAAAATGTGAGCACTCACTGTTGATGGTGTGAAGCAGTGACAATATAAATTCCTGCCTCCGGCAATGATATTACCAGTTTCAAGGAGGGCTTTCTTTACGAGTATACCTATCTGTTCACCATGGGTCTCGACGAATCCATAAAATCTCCTCTTTGGAAATCGATCTGGTGATTCTCGACTTCTGCATTCGGTATCAAGTGACCCTTGGATAGATCTCCCCATCTTTCTGGAGGATTGTGCAGATGCTCAGGAACTTTATTGAGGAGATCGCAGGTGAAGTTTTCACCCTCAACCACTTGATCAGATTATACCGTCCTCGGCTGTTCCGAGGCTTGATCAAGCTTTGGCAACGGTCCAAAAAACCATTATTTACAAGAATTGATGAAAGGAAGGACCGGGGGTGCATGAGCAGGTTTGTTCGGGTGCGAACCTCAGATATCATCTCGGTCCAATGGATGCCCTTCCCCAAATGGTGGAACTATCAGTGTAATTGTATTTTCCCTCTTATTATTTCTCAATTTTTCTTTCGAGCATCATGATAACCTCTTGGAAAATTTCTCTACCTTCTCCTTTGCATCCCGAGGAGATCTCACACTTGGCAAGGTGGATCGAGCACTTGGACAGGAGGTTCCCATATTATCTCCGATCCTGGGCCATTATGGACGAAAAGCACTAGGTGGCCAAGAACCATGGTAAGGTTTCCTTTCTACACATGCCTCATATTTCGTATTCCCCTTGGGCACTAATCAATAGTGTTGTGCATTCATTGTGTTGTTGCAGGCCTTGGATAAAATATGCTGATGAGGCCACTCCTGGTGGTGAAAAGGAGGCTCCTTGGGGCTCAGTATGAGCAAGAAAAGGAAAATAAGAATGGTCGTTGCTCGACCTGACGAGACTACTGTCCCGACCTCTGATCCAAATCCTAATTTTGGGGAGGAAGATAATGGTGGCAGTTCGCTGAGGAGGATCTGGAGACCTAGTGAGAAGGGTTCGCAGGTGGCCCGGTCGAAGGCTGCAGAGTTTGGGACAGCGTGGACTGGCAAGACTAAGGAGACCGAGGTTTCTAATGAGGATGCCGATATGGTTTCAAATCACTCGGTCAGATTTGATGTACCTTCTATCGGCAGGGCTACGGGTTTGGATGGGATTGAGTTTGGAGCCTTCCACGAGCATAGGCCATTATTTGATACAGTTGGTGACCCAAATGACTTTATTCGAGGCTATTACATCTCATTGGGAAAGTTGAGAGATGCTGGAAGGAAGGTTGCTGCCCCGGCCGGCACTTCATTCGAAGGGGAAAGTTTTATCACCAACATTCTTAGTGGCGTACCGATAGAGTTGACCTTGATGTATCCGATGTTGTCGATGCAGTGGAGAAATCTTTGCGGCAGGTGACAGTTTCTTTTTGAATGTTTCTTTTTTCCCCCTGGCATTATTCATTGTTTTTCTTAATATCCTTATTATGTTGTAATTCAAAGAGATATATGAGAGTGTCATCTCGTAGCTCCGTGGGGAACTTGCATGCCAAGAGAAAGAGCGTGATGTCGTTACTTTGAAGCTACAAGACTCGAAGTCTCGAGGCGCCCGGGGAGATAAAGAGTTGAAGGAGCTTCGAGCCTCTTTAAAGGCGGCACTTCGGGAGAAGACTACTCTTACTACACAGGTACTCTAGTTTTTCTTGTATATCTACTCCTCTGCTTGGTATTGATATGTGTTTTGTGTTGACATATTTGATGTCTTGCTTCTCGATGAAGGTTGAGTAAGGAAGCTTGAGAATCACCAAGTTGGAAGCAGAGGTCTCCGGGCTGAAGGAGCGGAATGAGAATGCGACTGGGGAGTTTGTGGCATCACAAGGCCTTCTTTTAGATGCCCGCAAGGAGATTTTTGCTTTGGCAGCGGCTAATCTCGATATGGAACGAGATGCTACTGCTTATAAGGCAGATACGGCTACAGTGCATGTGATGGCTCGTGATATATCCCTGGCGGTTGAGCAGAAACTGGTTCGTGCTGTTGATCATTCCAAAGTGAAAGGAAAGAGGGAGGTTTCGGAAGAACTCAAGGCCCAGGTCTTTGATCTATCTGCTAACCTGAACGAGTCCCGTGTGACAGAGGAGGAACTAGAGCGTTTAATTATTCCCAATGAGAGCGAAGAGTATAGCCGCGAGGAGTAGTCTCTGTGCCTCCCTTCTCTTTTTTTGTATGTCCCTTCCTCTTTCTTTTAGTTTTATATGTTCTCCCTCCTGAATACAGCAAAGATGTACAACTATTTTCTTAATATATGAAAAGAGCCTTTATTCCAGTAATTTTTCTTGCTTTAGAGCACTGAGTATCGGGCCTTCAGATCCTTTTTGTAATTTGTAACCGAGGTTTAGTTGCTAGCTCCTGAGGACCGATGTCGGGGATTTCCCGAGGCCCCTCTGCTTTCACAAATTACGTGGGAGCCTGGAGTAATCCCGCAACTGCGTTCCCCAAGGGAAATTTGATATTCACGTTGCCAAAATTAATTAGCCTGTTTGGGCAATTGGTTAGTTGTTGCCTGGCCCTTATATATTCGTCTATCCCTCTCTCAAGCGATGATTCTGCAGTTTCTCATTTGATAAGCTAGTCTATTCTGTAGAGCCAGGTGCCCTCTGCGAGCTTCTTCACTTCTCCGCTTTAGGTGATTTCTTCTTGGATACTCCTCTCCTTCCCATTATTATGTTGTGGCCATGGCCATCACTTCGATGTTTGATGCTCGAGTGAAGGTGACTCCTTCCTATATTCTACCTTTGGCTGGTGATAGTGGCCCTTCTCCTATGTCGGGGGAGCGGTGTTCAGAGCATACTGCCTCGAGAAGCGTTACTATGCCGGGAAAACTTCCTAATATTTCAGGCCACCGGGGGCATGTGTCGAGGATTATCTCTTCGGTGGTAGAGAAGGACCTCGAGGCGATCAGGTGAAAATGTGGATGGGGGGAAGGCATGGTCCATTAAGCCCCTTCCCCCGAAGAGAAGGTCACGATGTATGTAAAAGTTTTCTTGAGTGTATATACCATCGTTCTCATGTCAGGTTCCTCGGACCGGGTTGTGCTTCATTTTTGTAAAAGATATCATGTAATGCTGGCGCAGGTTCATCCCTTCTTATGGAGCATAGTATGGTCGATGAGATACTTTGTCGACACGGTTGGGATAGATTTTACTCTTAGTCACCTCATAAGGTTGTTCCGGCCATTATGCTTCTGAGGCCTGGTTGCTCTTCAGCGCAGGTCTACTCAAGCTCACATGATCGGCGACCAAGAGAATGAAGACCATGGATGGATGAGCTAGTTTGTTCGAGTTCAGATGAAAGACGTTATCCCTGGATAATTCTTACCATTCCCTGATAAATGGAGCTCCACACATAAACACTCTGCTCGAGCTATCTTTTTCTTCATATGAGGTCGGACTCACAGTGATTCCTTCATGTCTTTTGCTTATAGCAAATTGTTGGTTGCCTGATGAGGTTCCATACTTATTCGAATGGTCTCGTAAGGTGGCAGCATGCTGTACTCATGATAGGCACCGGTGGCAAGATCTCTCAAAAGGAAGGTGGGCGGTAAATTATCGTGGTAGGTTCCTAGCGTTCCCTTCTCACACTTCTCTTTTCTTTTTTAGGGGCGGCCTCCCCTTTGCTGACCTGCTTGGTTTCCCTACTGCAGACATCGGGAGTTCAATCGAGGCGAGATTACTGGTTCAAGAATCGAGGAGTGCTGGCAAAAGCAAAGATGTTCGGTGGTATGAGGGGGCTTTTGGTGAGGCACCTTCTTCGTAGCAGCTGAGAGGAAATGATTCGATCGGTCAACCAGCTTCTGGGACTGAAGTTTTATTGGACAAAGCTTCGGACCTCGGTAAGGCTCATCTTTTTGGCCTTGCGGTGAGTTTTCGACCGTGGTAAGGATATTCCGGCTCGGTACCTTCTTCTTTTTTCTTTATATGCTTGGCTTCTCTCTGTCAGGCTTTTGACAGACTCAAAGTTGAGCTGCTTCATCGTGAGACCCAGTTGTAAGAAGCTCGGGAAAGGGAAAAGTCCCTTCAGCTTCTATGTGCGGCACAGGAAATAAGCTCGTTTCTTTAAGGTGCGGGGCGGATCGAAGTTGTACTCGGGAGACCCTTATGGAGAAATAGGTATTCTACCTTCCATGTTGGCTTGTATTTCCTTCCTATCCCTCTTTCTATCTTTGCCGGCCTTTGAACCGCTACTGTTCCAGTTAGAGGGCAAGGCGGATGATCTGGAGAAATTTTGGGGTGAGGTTGGTGCTTCAAATAGCAAATTTTTTGAGCTGTAAGCGCGCATCAACACTCATTCGGAGGCCAAGGATAGAGCTCAGGCTGTGACATCTGCTTTTGAAAAGCAACTTCAGGCTGCTCGTTTGAATGACTCCGTTTGAGCGAAAATGATCACAAGGCTCTCATCCAGGCTGTCGAAGGCGAAAGCTGAGGTGGCAGACGTCCGGGCCAAGGTTGTAATAAATAGCACCCGGGCAGAGCAAAAGATACGGCCTATTCAAACAGCGCTGCTGTTGTTAAGGCAGAGTTGAAGAAGGCCCTTGATCGTGCAGGCAATAGCAGGGAGTATGAGATATGCAAATCCCGAAGGCAGACCCTCGAAGAGATCCATGCCAGAGGTTTCGATCTCTCGGGGAAGATCGAACACACCAAGGGAGCAGAGTTTGATGCCAAGTTTCTGATATCTAATGACGAGAAGGAGGCCAATGGGCCGTAGCTCCCAAAAAAGGAAATAAAGGGGGAACAAGCATTCCCTACCTTATTTACTTTGTATATATAGATATAGATATCACCATACGATGCAGGCCGAGATTGCTTCCTGTCATTGATATGTAATAATAAGCAGGGGGAGGCCCCGCAACTTGTAGTTTCTTAACTTCTGCTTGCTGGAGTTTTTTCACTAGATCAATTCAATCTTGGAGTGGCCTTTAGGCTTGCATTTTATGATTACCTTCATGTTCAGTCCCCGAGTTAGGATCCTACACAAGCTTGACTTACCCTTGAGCTCATTTGAACTCGCGATAGTGGTTTTTATTTCATGCTCTTGAGTGTTTGGTGGATTTTCGGGTCCAGTCTCCAAGTCACATCGCGATTCGAGTTGTAATCGATCCTTTAATCTTTTCGGAGGCTCCATTTGGCGATAGTGGCATCGATGTCATGCTCTTAGGAGTGTTATGATTTTTGGGTCCAGTCTCCAAGTCATGTTACGACTTGAGCTATAATCGACCCTTAAATCTCATTTGAGCTTTCGGCCAGCGATGGTGGCCTTTCTATTGCTTGGTCGTTAAGACCTATTGAAATGAGGCCCGGAGGCTTTGCTTAGCCGGCAACAATGGCATGTAAGATGTTTGGTTACAGGGACCTTTTGATATGAGTCCTGGAGACTTTGTTTTGGTTAACAATTTTGGATCCGGTCTCCAAATCGGGTTATGACTCGAGCTCACTTTATACCTCAAGTTGTCAATTTTTAGGCTGTCAACAATGGCTTTTACGTTTTATGGTTGCAGAGACCTTTTTAATATGAGGCTTGGAGGCTTGCTTAGCTGGCGACGATGGCACTTGCACTGTTTGATGTGAGGCACGGTGGCTTTTTGTAGGCTTTGTTTCCTCTTGTTAAGGTCTTATTAATTATTTTGCCTGACCCATCATCGGTTCTTTTTAGAACCTCGATTTCAAGTCGTAGTCAGTGATGTTTGGAACACCTTGAAAGGTTCATAGCTCATAGATCGAGCAGATCGACATTTTTGTTATTTTTGGAGGCGACGTGGTCGTGACTCATTTTTTGCTAATTGAGGGAAGCCTATTTTTAATCGTTTCTTTCCGAAAGAGATTCGGACGATTTTTTAGCAGCAGTGGAGCATCACCGAGTCGCTTTTTTGGGCTGAAAAAGCCGTTTTGATCGGAGTCATGTGTATTTGGTCGAGGCCATTTTTGATCCTGAGAAGCAATTTTAGGCGTCTACACCGAGGGTTTGCTATTTAGGGATTCTTACGAATGCGGCGTATAGCCTATACTGCGGGATTTTTCATGCCTTTTAAGGTCTTACAATTTTCCATGCCTGTTGAGGTCTTACAATGTATGGAGAATAGATCAGGTTTTACCGAGGCTAGCCATTAGGGTCTTACAATTTTGGATTTTCCAGAGTGTGGTGATTGGCGACAACCTCCTATTTATCGAGTTTGCTTGAAGACAGCTTCTCGTGAGCTTGGAGTTGTTTTTCGGGGACTTGATGAGCCCGGAATTCTGACCCTAGGGTTGCGCAAGTTGTCGAATTGCTCATATTGAGTCTCCGAGTACATCGGATCAGTTTAGGCTTAAATACCGCCTTTTGTAAACTTGAAGCTGCATTGCGAGGGCTTCGTGAGCCAGGATTCCCGACTCTGGGGTCGTGGGGGTGATGAATCGTTTACGTCTCCAAGTGTTTCGTATTTTTTTGATGGAGAAGCATTTGTCGTGAGTCGAAATAATCTTTTTCAAAACATGTAATGCTGAGAGGATATCCTTTGTTGCTTGGAGTAGATATAGGCCGTGACGAAAATGCCAAAAATATATTTTTATTGCACGACGCAGATGTGGGCTATGAATACATATTATCTCGTCGGCATGATCTCGGCCCTCATGAGTTTGTCTCTTCCAATTATCCGACCTGCTTGTATGGTCCTGTTCCGAGACTAGTTCGCCATTTATTGGCCCATCAGAGGAGATGACACTCTCTTAAGAGAAAACTATCTCGTGGCATTCGCCTATGGGAGGAAGCCCAGCGATTTCGTTGTAGCCCTTTTCGGAGGGCACGTTGCTCTGTTAATAATCTTGTTGGTGAGATCTGTGGGTCGCAAACCCAGTCGAGGAAAGAGAGCTCAGTGGATACTGCAGGGACCTCAGATCTCCGAGTGGAGTTCGAGATTATGAATGCCTTGGCTAACTGCCTGTAAAATAGATTAGCAACAAGAAAAGAAAAGAAAGAAAATGATAAAGGGGATGGCATTTTGGGGAGCAAGCCCCGCGGTAGTCGCCATCCTCGTCCGTCCAGGTCTGACCGAGGATGTGATTATCCTTAATTTTTGACCTCATTCGAGGGCAACACCAGTCATGAGCATAAGGCGAGGGATCTTCTCTTGTAGTTTGTATCTAGATGCTTTAGCCCTATGCTTGTCGTGGGGTGTTGCACCTCTGGCGGAGCAGGGTCGGAGTCGCACCCCGGGTAATGTACATGCCGGTGTCTGTATAAAGCATATGTGCATTGCGTCGCTTGACATATTAGCTTGAGCTCGGCCGGTTCGCACAGGGGGAGCGATTTGGTCGTTGTATCAATCTCCATTAGGAACCTATCAGAGGTCCGGCCCGAGAGCGACGTTGGGCTGGATCGTCCTATTGGCTTCGGCCTGACATCGTCGGTATAATTTTGGCCGATCAACCTGTACTAATAAATGTATGTTTTTTTTAAATGAGTCGAATGAAATAAGGGATTGCCAATAAGTTAATGCGATGTCGAGGAAGAATCTCGGCGTCCTTTTCCTCGAGCGAGATGGTATCTATTGGGAGCATTTTATGGGACCGTCTCTTTCTGGTGACGGAAAATTGCATTCTACATTCTACGGATCTTTGCAGTATGCCGCAATCCTTTAACAGTTGTGATGATATGCTGCAGCTTGTCGGCTATGTTTTGTATGATTTTCTCCCATCCGTGAAGTTGGATCCGGGTTTGTTCGCTTGGCGACACTTTATGGTGACCTTGATTGAATGGCGTAGTTGCTGCCCTTTTAGGTCTGTAACTCTGAATGTCTTGTGATTCTCGTGGCGGGCCATGGTTTCCCTCGTTGGATTGTGGTTGAATAAATCCGAGCCTCCTGGAGTTCCTATCTTCGCGTATGGTGACCACTATGCTTGGAACTACAACGTTGAAGGTTAGCTCTATTAGGTGAGGTTTCCTTGCCGGCCGTGTCTTGTTGAATCTTGTACTATCGGAGTTTCATCAAGGGTGCTTCCCTCGAGCTACTGATTTGTTGCTGCGAGACATGCTATATCTCGAATCACCTCTTTTATTCGCGTCGTATGGATGATGGCTCTATTTATTCAGTGCCAGTTCCCTTACCGGGAATCTACCTAGATATTCCAAACCGGAGGAGGTTCCTCGAGGGTCGTCCATAGCCCTGACTTGTGTCCGGTGTCGGTTGCTGGCATCCGACCAAGCCTCGATCAGACATTCGACCAGGCTTTGCTTGAGCTGCACTAGAGTCGCTGGGCATGCTTTGTTAGGGTTTTGGGCGAAGGCCTGTGCCACCACACTATTCGAGACTGGGAGCGGCCTCGTTTATCCTGTCGGGGAGCGGGGTGCAGCTTCCTATGAAATTTTATTTCTTCTTTTCCTGGCCTTCGGTACATTGGGCCTTTTTGGCATTATTTTGACGGTGTCGGCTTGTGCTTCTACGGACCGTGCTAGTATGGTGAGCGGGTCCTCGAGATCAGGTGCTGAACAAAGGCACTGCATCATGGTTTCTGCCTAGAAAGTTTCTTCAAATCTCCTTACCGGGAAGGACACGAGTTTTCCATTTTGGAGGTTGCCGTTCCTGGACGGGTGTGTGTAAGTAGTGATGCATCCGTGAGGACTTGAGGTCCTATCACTCTTGGGGGATTTTGTCATTTCCGACTTTGGCGAAATGAGTCCCAGGATCATATCTTCTGGAGACGGTTGCTATAGGAGTTTCTGCAAGGATGATTCGCTCCTTATGATAATGTCTTCCAGCATCCTTACTACTACAGGATAGGTTGTTGATTCATCGTTGCCCGATATCTCGATTACTGTCTCAAAGTGGGGAGATAGTTTGGGTGCTGCTGCACTGAGAGTCTCTGGGTGGCTCTGTAGCTGAGAGATAGCCAAATGTTGTTCCTGCAACATTTCAAAAATAATGCGAAGGTTAACTTCCCGTTCTACTCGGGCTGGGATTTTTCGAGCTTCCTATTGGTTAACGTGTTGTGTGCCGCCAAAGGTGCGTGAGGCTTCATTTCCCCGCTGCATGGCGTGCAGATCTGCATCCGCTCTAACCGATCTTGATGTGCTATCAAGGTCCTGCAGTGTCGCGCCAGCCATTAGAACGGTCATACTATTCTCTTTGCAATTTTTGGGGTTATCATCCTCAATTTCCCTTAATCGAGCTGATCATTAACCTAAAATCGAAAGATCTTGGGCAAGAAAAAGTGTGAAAGATATCATGCGTTTAAGTGACAAAACCATCAAGAGAATAATCAACATTATTTTTAGCCCCACGGTGGGCGCCAAACTATTTACCGTGAAAATGGTAACAACAATTAAATTTGTAAATGGGATTCTAAAAATATGTGATCTATTCTCGGGCTAGTTTGCAAGGGTGGTTGTGCTAAAACGTGAAGTGAAATAATAAAGATTGAGTTAAACAAAGTAGTGATCGAACCAGTGGGGGGATGATTCCCGGGTGCAAAGCTAGCCAGTGGGTACCTCGGAGACGAGCCTCGAGCCTATCTCAGGCTTATCGAGGGTAGTCGGGAAAGGGATAACAAGTGAAGATATAGATAAGCAAGGGTCTATACTATCAATCTTGAGCTAAATAATAAAGAATTAACGAAGAAACAATAAGATGTTAAGGCGACCTAAAGGTGGTCTTCTCTTGGCCCTCTAGTACAATTAATATTTGATTATAGCAAGAATATCAATCAAGAAAACTGTAATAGTCTTGTCCAACCAACCAATCTACATCTGATCAATGAAGAGAAGGGGGAAGTGATCCTTTCTAGTAGCATTATTTAATTTTCGATAGTTTATGCAAATTATCTAGCCTGTGACAGTTCTAGCTGGAATTAATTCATCATTCTCATTTATGACCACTGTCAATCCATCCTTCTTAGGAACACACTCTATTGAACTTACCCATTTGTAGCCAAGAGATAGTACAGATACGTCTTTCTTACCACTCTCTTGGTGAATGCGTTAAGGAGACATTGGTGTACTACACTTGATTTGAGTCTATCCTCCATGAGAATTTTATGCATATAAAATGATAGGCTAAAACCATGAATGTTAGTCGTCATCCATCCAATCGCATACTTGTGCTATCTAAGCACGCAAAGTAGTTTTTCGTCCTCCAATACAGACAACTCAGAAGATACAACAACAGATAAAGTTTCGTTAGCACCCAAATAAGCATAATGAAGGTAAGAAGGTATGGGCTTTAGCACCAATTTGGGAGCTTCTTCTATAGACGGCTTGGGGGATAGCCTAATAGGTCTATCTAGAGGCTCGAAATTATTCATACCTTTTATGTAAGCATGTGCATCAAGATGATGCACCATCTCCTTGTGCTTTCTCTTGAGGATCATCCAAATATGCACCTACCTCATTTTTTTTCTTCTTCCTTTTCAACCACAGAGATCATAGCTAGGCCCTATAGTGACTTAGGAGCTTAATTGTCTTGTACACATTAAAAACTGATTCCATATTATCAACTCGGAGAATCAATTTTCCTTCACGAACGTTAATCACAACATTGGCAATGTCTAAGAGAAGTTGTCCCAAGATAATTAGAACGAGTTCAACAGTTTTGTAGTCCAATATGATGAAATAAACTAGGAGAATAAATTTCCCAATCTGTAGTAGCACATCACCTATTGTGGTGGCTTTTTGGACTGGTTGAAGTTTCTTTGGGATCTATATTGATTTTGAGTAGCCTGATTTCCAGCCCAGGAGAAGTTTGGGTGATTCCTCTAGTTTTAATTATAAGTGTTCTCATATTATGGATTTTGATCCATTGGACCTCTACCCTACTGGCCTAAAAATAGATAGATCCTAGATTCACCAGTCATTGTCCACTCATGTGACTATCTCCATGTATTTCACAAATTGCATTCATTTGTTTCACATTTTACATCTGATGTGCTTGTAGCAACGTCGTCTTATTCACCTAATTAGCTAACTTTGCTATATCTACTCCGATGTTTGAGAAATCATCAAACTCAGTTGTACCTGCTGCTCTCTCTTTTATCATTCTTCTTGGTTCACCCTCACCTTGCAGGTTACGATTATTTGCCATGAAGTTGTTCAGTAGAGTATGAATCTCACTATATGGATTTTGCATGCAACTACCTCCACAAGATGAGTCTAGATACAATTTGGAGGTCTCGTCCAACCTATCCACAAACATGTAGCCAACACTTCATCAGTTTGATAGTGATATAGACAATCTTTGAGTAGATTTTTAAATCTCTCCCAGGCTTGACGTAGAGTCTCTCTATTATTTTGTTGAAACCCCAGTACTTGGCTTCTTAAAATAAGTTTTCGTTGTTGAAAAGAATTCTATTAGGAATTTTCTTGCTAGATCATCCTATGTGCAGATTAAGTTTATTGGATCTTTGTTCAACCATTCCTTCGCTTCCCCAACAAAAAAAGGAAACAAGGTTAGTCTGACATATTCCTTAGACACGTTTAGATAGTTGTATGTATCCGTAATTTCCAAAAATTCTATATGTTCCTTTACGGAACTTCACATGATAAACCCACTAATTGGCTTGTAGATTGAATTAGTTGCATTGTGTACTATTTCAGCTTGAAGTGTCCAGTTATGTCATGCTTCACAATAGCATGAGCTGTGTTTGTGATATTAAGCCTTGCGGCTTCCATCGCGGGTCTCTCATCATTCTCGGCAATCTCGATTGGTTGTGATTGGACTATGATATTGTTATAACCCCAATTCGCCCTCAGTGAACTATCGTGATGGCACCTAGTCTCTACGACTAGAAAAGCCTAACAAATTATGGAAAAAGAAACAACAGAATAAAATTAGACAAAAACTACGAAATAACATAATGAAGCATTTAAGATGTCGCTCGGCATATACACTACAAACTCTCAAACGGAAACTACTTTTCTCAAAACGCGAAATCTAATGAAATCATAAGTTGTGGAATAACTACAAAGTGTTCTAACTCCAAAGTGTCTAAACAAAAGAAAAAGTACAGAAAGGCTATATATAAAAGAGAGAGTAGATAGGGACTCCTCGGTCTGCAAATGCGGTAGATATACCTCAAAGTCTCTAGAGACCGCCTCATCTCACTAACGATATGGCTGAGTCGATGTACCTACATATACACACAAAAATCATGTGCAAGAAAGGGCATGAGCATACCACAGCGGTACATAGTAAGTGCCAAGCCTAACCTCGGTCGGGTACTGACGAGGAAGGTCAGGGCCCCTCCGGTAATAAATATATAAGACAAAGTAAGATAGTGTAAGGTGCAACACCATAATCAATACAATATCAGTAAATGAGAAACATACAATACACACTCGGTACACAGAAATACTGACAGGGAATCTCTCGGGATCCCGTCCTGTAGTCCCAAACATAAATCTCACATTATTCTCAATATTTGTACTGGGGATCTCTCAGTATCCCAAGGATCTATTAGTATCCACACTATATGTGCTGGGGATATCTATCCCGAAGATTTCTTTGTATCCTCAATGTATGTGCTGGGGATCTCTCGGTATCCCGAGGATCGCTTAGTATCCTCAATATATGCGCTAGGGATCTCTTGGTATCCCGCACTACAGTCAAAATAAATATATGTGCAAGGGATCTCCTCGAACACTCGTCCGTAGTTCCAAAATAAAAACACAACAATCTCAAGGAAAAAATCCACAATTTCATTCAAGTTTGTACTAAGAAAATAGAGATATCTATTCTAACATGCTGCACAGAATTCACATAAACAGTTTAAGCAGATAGGATAGTTAATTCACTTAAGCATGCTTTGATGTACTACACAGTAGGCTTAAAGTACAAGTAATGTTCAAGAAGAAAAAACACTATTAATTTACTTAATGAAAAAAGGGTTTCCAACAATTATCACGTGTACGCACTCGTCACCTTACATACACGGCATTCATGTAACAACAATACCAAATCCTGGAGGGGTGTCCCCCACACAAGGTTAGACGATCCACTTACCACAAATCAGTTCAATCAAATCTATACCACGTTCTTGCCACGAGTATTCGACTCCAAATGGCCCAAATATATTTAAATTAATTGCATAAATAATTAACACTTCAGGTAACTAATTCAACTAATAACTTCTAAGCTAATACGCGAAATTAGGAAAAATGACCAAAATAGCCTCGGACCCACGTCTTGGAATCGAGTAAAATTTAAAAATTCAGAACCCTCACACTCTCACGAGTTTATACATACCCTAATTTTTCCAATCCAACATCAAAATCTTGATCAAAATACCAAAATTCGGCCTAAGAACCTTTTCAAAAAATTCCTAATTTCTCATCCCAAATCCGAAATTAGAGGATGAATTCATAATTTGAATAATGGGTTATAAGCAAAAAGAAGTTAAGAATCATTACAAGTTAACTCCCTCCAAAAATTGCCTCCTACCGAGCTCCCAATTCAATTTTCCATGTTTTGATTTCAAACCCTCATTCTTCCTCTTTTTTGACCAGTGAAACCGCATCTGCGGCTCTGGGACCGCGCCTGTGGTCCCGCATCTGTGTAGACCTAATCACACCTGCAACTTTTCATTAAACAGGAATTTTTTTCACTTATGACTCCTTTATCGCACCTGCGGTCTCGCAGGTGCATTTGGCATCTCACACCTGCAGCATCTGGAGCCTGGACCAAAATCCGCTTCTGCGGTCACCAAGTCGCTTCTGCGGCGCCGCACCTGCGGTCCCACACATGCAGGTGCGGTTATGACAGATTCAGCCAACTTTAGATTTCTCTTAAGTCCAATTCTACTTCCGTTAAGCACCCGAAACTCACTAAACAATTCTAAAACTACACATCGCTCTCCAATCCAAGCCTAAGGATTTAGAAAACTTCCAAATTCTGCTTTTGATCAAAAAGCTTATCAAACCTCGTCTGAATGACCTAAAATTCTGCACACACGTCCCAAAAGACAGAACGGACCTGCTCCATCCTCCAGAATTCCATTCCGACCCCTAGATTAAAATCTCACTATCGAACCGAAAACTTCAAAAATTCAACTTTCGGCATTTCAAGCCTAACTAAGCTACGGACCCCTAAAACACAATATGAACATGCCCCTAAGCCTAAAATCACCCAACTGAGCTAACGGAATCGACAGAATTCCATTCCGAGGCCATCTTCACACTGCTCCATATATGGTCCAAATTCTAAAACTTGAACTCTCATTCAGGGACTAAGTGTCCCTAAACTCTCCGAAACTCCAAATAAATCCTCCCGGCAACTCACAATAGCAAAAACAAACACGGGGAAAACAGTTAATAGGGGATCGAGGTGTAAATTCTTAAAACGATCGACCGGGTCGTCACATCCTGGCCCTTTTAAAACATTCGTTCGTCCTCGAGCGAGCATAAAGACATACCTAAAGTAGTAAAAAGATGAGGGTAACAGCTGCGCATATCCTGCTCGGTCTCTAAAGTAACCTCCTCGATCGGATGACCGCGCCACTAAACCTTCAATAATGCAATGCTTTTTGACCTCAGCTTTCGAACCTGACTGTCCAATATTGCACCTGGCTCCTCAATATAAGATAGATCCTTGTCCAAGTGGACTGAACTAAAATCCAACACATGCGACGGATCACCGTTATGCCTTTGGAGCATCGGAACATCAAATACCAGATGAACTCCTGCCAAGCTGGGAGGTAAGGAAAGCTCATAAGCAACCTCCCCAACACACCACAATATCTCAAAAGAGACAATAAACCTTGGACTCAATTTGCCTTTCTTCCCAAATCTCATAATGCCCTTCATAGGCAAAACCCGCAACAAAACCTTCTCTCCAACCATATAGGAAACATCACGAACCTTCCGGTCCGCATAACTCTTCTATCTGGACTAGACTGTACAGAGTCTATCCTTAATCACCTTGACTTTCTCCAAAGCACCCTGTAATAAGTCTGTGCCCAATAGTCTAGCCTCGCCCAGCTCGAAATAACCCACCAGGGACCTACACCGCCTACTATACAAGGCCTCATATGGTGCCATTTGAATGCTGGACTAATAGTTGTTATTGTAAGAATAATCAGCCAGAGGCAAGAACTGATCCCAAGAAACTCCAAACTCCATCACACACGCACAGAGCATATCCTTAAGAATCTGAATGGTGTGCTCGACTGTCCGTCCGTCTGGGGGTGAAATGTTGTGCTCAACTCTACCCGAGTACCCAACTCATGCTATACAACCCTCCACAACCGTGATGTGAACTAAGTAAATCTATCTGAAATAATGGAAACTGGAATACCGTGCAAATGGACAATCTACCGGATATAAATATCCGCCAACCGCTCTGAGGAGTATGTGGTACACACGGGAATGAAGTGCGCGGACTTGGTTAGTCGATCCATAATCACACAAATGGCATAAAACTTCCTCAAAGTCCGTGGAAGCCCAACTACAAAGTCCATGGTAATCCGCTCCCACTTCCACTCCAAAAACTCTATCTGCCAAAGCAATCCACCCGGCCTCTGGTGCTCATACTTTACATGCTGAAAATTGAGGCATCGAGCTACAAACCCAATTATATATTTCTTTATCCGCCTCCACCAATAGTGTTGTCTCAAATCCTAATACATCTTCGCGGCACCCAGATGGATGAAATACCGCGAACTATGGGTCTCCTCTAGAATAAAGTCCCGAAGCCCATCAACATTGGGTACACAAATCCAACCCTGAATCCTTAATACCCTATCATCACCAATGATCACATCTATGGCATCACCCTGCAGAAACCGATCCCTAAGGGCACACGAATGAAGGTCATCAAACTAGCACTCTCAAATACGATCGAACAAGGAAGACCGAGAAACCACTCAAGCAAGGACCTGACTGGGCTCCAAAAGATCCAATCTCACAATATGACTGGCTAAGGCCTAAACATCCGTCGCCATGGGCCTCTCTATTGTTGGTAGATAATCCAAACTCCCCAAAATCTCCGCCCGGCAACTCAAACCATCGGTCAACACATTAGCCTTGCCCAGGTGATACAAAATAGTGATATCATAGTCCTTCAACAACTCTAACCACCTCCTCTAAGCAAGTTAAGGTCCTTCTGCTTGAACAGAATTTTCAAACTCCGGTGATCAGTATAAATCTCACAAGGCACACCGGACAAATAATGACGCCAGCTCTTCAAGGCGTGAACAATAGTAGGTAACTCAAGATCATGGACAGGATAATTCTTTTCATAAACCTTAAACTGTCTAGATGCGTAAGCAGTCACCCTACCGTCCTGTATCAATATCTCTCTAAGGCCAATCCTCTAGGCATCACAATAGACAGTATAAGACCCCGACCGGTAAGCAATATAAAAACTGGGGCTGTAGTCAAAGCTGTCTTGAGCTTATGAAAGCTCTCCTTACACTCTTCCGTCCACTGTGAGCTTTCTAGGTCAGCTTGGTCATAGGGGATGCAATAGATGAAAATCCCTGAACAGTCGACGGTAATAACCTGCCAAGCCAAGAAAACTATGGATCTCTGTAGCTGAAGATGGTGTGGGTTAACTCTACACTGCTTCCACTTTCTTCGAATCCACATTTATCCCCTTAGTAAATACTACGTGACCCAAGAATGCCACGAAATCCAACCAAAACTCATATTTTGAGAACTTAGCATACAGCTTCTTTTCCATCAAAGTCTGAAGAACTGTCCTCAAGTGCTGCTCATGATCTTCCCAACTCCGGGAATTACCAATATGTCATCAATAAAGATAATGACAAAACAATCAAGATATGGCCAGAATACATTGTGTATCAAGTACATGAAGGCTATTGGGGCATTGTTCAGCCCAAATGACATAACAAGGAGCTCGTAATGACCATATCGAGTCCTGAAGACAGTCTTCGAGATATATGGCTCCCGAATCTTCAACTGATGATAGCCTGAATAAAAGTCAATCTTAGAAAACACACAAGCACCATGTAACTGATCAAACAGGTCATTAATACGAGGTAAAGGATAACGGTTCTTCACTGTAACCTTGTTCAACTCGAAATAATCAATACACATATGCATAGAACCATCCTTCTTCTTCACAAACAAGATAGGAGCTCCCAAGGTGATACACTAGGCTATGTGAAAGCCTTGTCAAGCAATTCCTATAACTGCTCCTTCAACTCTTTCAACTCAAGAGGAGCCATACGGTATGGAGGAATAGAAATGGGCTGAGTGCCCCGGTACAGATCAATTCCAAAATTTATATCTTTATCGGACAGCATGCCCGGAAGGTCAGCTGGAAACACATCGGTGAAATCTCGAACTACTGGAACCGAATCAACTGTAGGAGTATCAATACTGACATATCTCACATAAGCTAGATATGCGTCACACCCTATCTCAACCATACACTGAGCCTTAAGGAATGAAATAACTCTACTGGAAGTATGATCTAAACTACCCTTCCACTCTATTCACGGTACACCTAGCATAGCCAGCATCACAGGTTTTGCATTACAATCAAGAATAGCATAATGGGGCGACAACCAGTCCATTCCTAGATTAACATCAAAGTCTACCATGCTACAATAACAAATCGCTCTGGTCTCAAAACCACTAAGATCAATCAAACACGACCGATAAATACGGTCTACAACAAGAGAATCTCCAACAAAAGTAAAAACATAAATAGGAGAACTCAAAGAATCCCGATATATGCCTAAATGTGAGGAAAAATAAGAGGGCACATAAGAGTAAATGGAGCTTGGATGCATATCTATGACAGAACAGGATAATACTTATGATGATAGAATTGGAGGCGATAGCCTCAGTACGGGCAGGAAGGGAATAGTATATGGCCTGCCCTCCACCTCTCGGGAAACCTCTACCTCCCCGACCTCCATCTCTAGCTGGCTGAGCAGGTGGGGTAGCAACTGGTGTTGTGATCATAGCTTGACAACTCTGCGGGGTGCACTATGGCTGAGAACCCTGTGGAGGTGCACCCCTCCCAAGTCTAGGGCAATCCCTCGCCACTTGACATATGTCACCACACTCAAAACAAGCTCTAGGAGGACGTGGTGGCTGTGATTGGCTTGGGCCAGGTCTTCTAGAATGACCACTGGAAACACCTCGTGCAGGAGGCCCACTAGATATTGGAGGTGCATAATAAGGCTCTTAAGTCCTAGGAGGAGTTAGAATACCACTAGCTACTGGAAGATCTGAATAAACGGGGCGACTCATATAACCCCTACCATGACAAGCTGAAGTTGGGGCACGGGCACTAGAGAAATGGCCCGAATCACGAGACCTCTAGGCCTCCCTCTCCTCTCTGTCCTGAGCATGCATACCCTCTACTCTCCTAGCAATGCTCACTACCTACTGATAAGAAATATCCATCTCTAACTCCCGAGCCATACTAGACCTGATGTTGGGAATGAGCCCCTCACTAAATCGAAAAACCTTTTTCCAAATAGTAAAAACCAAAGCTGGTGCATGTCTAACCAAGTCGGTGAAACAGACAGCATACTCCGAGACTGTCATAGTACCCTAGCGCAAATGCTCAAACTCTATGCATCATGCGTCCCTGAGGCTCTAAGGAATATACTTCCTTAGGAACATATCTAAAAACTGAGTCCAAGTCATGGAGGCTGCCTCATCTGGACTGTCTAACTCATAATCACGCCACTACTTATAGGTGGCTCCTCGAAGCTGAAAGGCAGTGAAGGAAACCCTGCTCGATCCTGATATACCCATTGTACGGAGGATACGATAGCACTCCTCTAGAAATCCTAGAGCATCATCTGATGCGAGTCCACAGAATATAGGAGGCTGATACTTGTTGAACCTCTCAAGCCTCTTCAGCTCCTCTTCTGAAGCTACTGCCCTCTCCTCGGGCTGACCTGGGGCTACAGGCTGTGCCAGTATAATCTCTCGGACCTGCTCAACATGCATTCGCTGCTCAAGAGTGCGGACGGCGGGAATCTATGCTCCTCCCCCAGCCTGGGATGTGGCTACAGCAAGGGGAAGCAACCTACCTGAGCTAGAGTTGTGTACATACTTGCAAGAGTCCTGGAGAGCTGGAGTAGCAGTAGTAGTAGACGCGTCAGGCGCCTAAGCTTCAGCTGGAACTACTGGTGACTCCTCGGTAGCAGCTCGCGTGACTGCTCTAGCTGCACTGCGTATGCGTCCTCAGCTTCTACCCCGGCTCTAACCTCTGATGGCTCTCGCATGGAGCACGGGTGTTAGGTCACCTCTAGTAGCACGTGTCCTCCACATCTGTGAAAGAATAGAAGACAGAAGTTAGAATTTTGATACCAAAAATCTCGCACGACAAGGAATTCAAATAAAATGAAAATTTTCTTAAGACTTACATAGCCTCTCATGGATAAGCACTGATGTCGCCATACTGAACAGCTACACTCTAATAAACCATCTTGTGATTCATGACTCCTATGAACCTAGAGCTCTGATACCAACTTGTCACAACCCCAGTTTGCCCTCTGTAAATTATTGTGACAGCACCTAGTATCTTTGACTAGGTAAGCCTAATAAATTGTGGAAAAAGAAACAATAGAATAAAACTATCCAAAACCTACAGAATAACATAATGAAGCATTAAGATGCCGCTCGGCATATACACTACAAACTCTCAAACTGAAACTATATTTCTCAAAACTTGGAATCTCATGAAATCACAAGCTGTGGAATAACTACAAAGTGTTCTAACTCCAGAGTGTCTAAACAAAAGAAAAAGTACAGAAGGGCTATATCTAAAATAGAGAGTAGATACGGACTACTCAGTCTGCGGGCATTGTAGATATATCTCAAATTCTTTAGAGACCACTTAGCCTTGCTAACGATATGGCTGAGTCGATGTACCTGAATCTGCACACGGAAAACATGTGCAGGAACGGGCATGAGTACACCATAGCAATATCCAGTAAGTGCCTAGCCTAACCTCGGATGGATAGTGACGAGGAAGGTCAGGGCCCTAATGGTAATCAATATATAAGACAAAAGTAAGACAATTTAAGGTGCAACAGTATAATCAAAACAATATCAGTAAATGAGAAGAAATCACAAACAACATACGCTCGGTACATAGAAATATCGATAGAAGATCTCCCGGGATCCCGTCTCGTAGTCCTAAACATAAGTACTCGGGGATCTCTCAGTATTCTCAATATATGTATTGTGAATCTCTCGGTCTCTTGACGACATCTTAGTATCCTCAATGTATGTGTTGGAGATTTCTCGGTATCCCGAGGATCTCTTAGTATCTGCAATATATGTGTTGGGGATCTCTCTGTATCCTAAAGATTTCTTAGTATCCTGAATGTATGTGCTAGGGATCTATTGGTATCCTGAGAATCTCTTAATATCCTCAATATATGTGATGGGGATCTCTCGGTATCTCGAGGATCTGTAAGTAACCTCAATATATGTGTTGGAGATCTCTCGGTATCCTGCACTACAGTCCAAATCAATATATGTGCAAGGGATCTCGAGGATCACTCATCCGTTATCCCAAAATAAAAACACAACAATCCCAAGGAAAGAATTCACAATTTCATTCAAGTCCGTACCAAGAAAATAGAGATATTTATTCTAACATGCTGCACAGAATTCACGAAAACAGTTTAAGTAGATAGGACAGTTAATTCACTTAAGCATGCTTCCCTATACTACACAGTAGGCTTAAAGTAATGTTCAAGAAGAAATAACATAGTTAGTTTACTTAATGAAAAATGGGTTTCCAACAATTAGCACGTGTACGCACTCGTCACCTCACGTACATGGCATTCATATGCAACAATACCAAATCTTGGGGGGTGTCCCCCACACAAGGTTAGACAAGCTACTTACCTCAAACCAGCTCAATCAAATTTATACCACATTCTTTCAAGAAGTATCCAACTCCAAATGGCCCAAATCTATTCAAAGTAATTGCATAATGTAAATAACAATTCAAGTAACTAATTCAACTAATAAATTCTAAGCTAATACGCGAAATTAGGAAAAATGAACAAAATACACCCCGGGCCCATGTCTTGCAATCGGGTAAAATTTACAAATTCAGAACCCTCACACAATCACGAGTTCACACATACCAAAATTGTACAAATCTGACATCAAAATCTTGATCAAAACCTCAAAATTAGGCCTAACAACCTTTTCCAAACTTTACCCAATTTTTCATCCCAAGTCCGAAATTAGATGATGAATTCATGATTTGATTAATGGGTTTTAAGCAAAAAGAATTTAAGAATCATTACCAGTTAACTCCCTCCAAAAATCTCTCCAAAAATCGCCTCCTACCGAGCTCCCAATTCAATTTTCCATGTTTTGATTTCAAACGCTCGTTCTTCCCCTTTTTTAACCAGTGAAACTGCATCTGCGCGTAGACCAAGTCGCACCTGCGAGTTTTTATTAAATGGGAATTTCTACACCTGCGACTCCTTTACCGCACATGCGATCTCGCAGGTGCGTTCGACTTCTCGTACCTGCGACTTCTGGAACCTGGACCAAAATCCACTTCTTCGGTCACCAAGCCGCTTATGCAGCACTACACCTGCGGTCCTACGCATACAGGTGCGGTTATGACAGGTTCAGCCAACTTCAGATTTCTCCTAAGTCCAATTCAACTTTCGTTAAGCACCCGAAACTCATCCGAGGCCCGCGGAGACCGAAACCAAACATGCTAACCAGTCCTAAGATATTATACGAACTTATTCCAACCCTTGAATCATATTAAACAACTCTAAAACCACAAATCACTCTCCAATCCAAGCCTAAGGATTTCCAAAACTTCCAAATTCCACTTTCGATCAAAATGCCTACCAAACCTCGCATGAATGACCTGAAAGTTTGCACAAATGTCCCAAAAGACACAACAGACCTACTCCAACTTCCGGAATTCCATTCTGACCCCCAGATCAAAATCTCACTATCGAACCGGAAACTTTAGAAATTCAACTTTCGGCATTTCAAGCCTAATTAAGCTATAAACCCCCAAAATACAATTTAAATATGCCCCTAAGCCCGAAATCACCCAACGGAGCTGAGGCCGTCTTTAAACTGCTCCGAATACGGCCCAAATTCTAAAACTTAAACTCTCATTTAGGGACTAAGTATCTAAAAACTCTCAGAAACTGCAAATAAATCCTCCCAAAAACTCACAATAGCAGAAACAAATACGGAAAAAATAGTTAATAGGGGATCGGTGCGTAAATTCTTAAAACAAACGGCCGGATCTTTACAAATATCCAACTCTACAATTCTTATTCATGATTCTGCCTCCCTCCTAAACTTGTGAAAAATTCTTTCGAGTTTAGGATCAAGAGGAGAAAGATTGTTCAAATTGTTACTTCTTCTTAGCATTTATGGTGAACACCTGTTGAGTCAAAAACAATAAAACTAATTATTTCTCAAACAAAAGCAAATAAAAGCTTATTTCATGCAACTACCTAATTTCCAAATCCCAGGTAAATGCGCCAAAAACTTGTTGGGTCAAAACGCACACGTATATATACACGGTAGTAATAAAGTGATGAGAAAGAATTGTCCCATAAGGATTTACGATTAATTCTCATCTACTCTAAACATTTTAGTGGTTGTGAAAAATATTATTGTCATTTTTACTACTAAAAATAACTATGAAATTATGAAATAATCAAGAATGCAAGGATGTAAAGAAAATAAGCAAACACTTAGGAAGAATTCAATGAGATGTGAATATTTTGGGGTTATGGGATTGATGAATCTACTGTTGTGTTATTCCAATTGATTTAGTTACTTGATTTATCTAAATTTTTTATTAACGTGGTTTATTATGCTCGTGAAGTTCTTTCAATGCTTCGCTCACCTATTCAAGCCAACCTGATATTATATGTCTATAGAATCAGAATGAACATGCATGCATGTATATTTCCTACAAAAATAACCAAGGCAACTAGAATATGTCTATCCTAATCGTGAATCTATTCTCTAATGCCCCGTTCACGAACTTACTCTATTCAATCTTATATGCAATGTATAGTTCCCAATTTTGATTTTGAATATAAATTCATAGATAATATTCTACTATTAGCTACACAATATAATAGTTAAGTGCCAGATTGAATAAACAAATTAATATGATAACTCAAGTAAAATAAGTAATCGTCAAATAAAAATAGTCAATAACAACCTATAATCACAGAATAATAAGATTCTTAGCCACCCATGTTCATAACAACAATCAAAGATTGTTCTTAAAAATAGAAGCTATGAATACTAGATAAAGAATGGAAGAATTAATAAACTCTGTAACTCTGTTTATGTCTCTAAACCTTTGCCTCCTTCAAAAATTGAGCAGCCCCTTACGAATCATGTTTTGGGGGTATTTATAGGCTAGGGTCTAAGTCTCCAAGTCCAAAACCAAGTGAGAAACATTTAATACATGGACTGGAAAAGGGTCTAGGCCTTAGAGCTCACAAGTTCTGGCGTAGGGCGTGCGTTGTAGCTCGCATCGCCTACTTCCTTGCCCGATCTACCTCACCTGGCTCTCGTTTCCTGGCCTTGTCTGATTTTTGCCTTTTCATGCTCTTTTATGTATTTTTAACTTCCTTGTGTGCAATCTTCACTTATTTTCATCTGTCATGATCCTACACATAAAAATGGCACGATTAAGCCCGAACGCCATACATATAATCATTAAAACACCAAAATATAAGAAAAATAATACATTACAAATATACGTTAATAGCCAATTATCAGCTATCCTTTTCACATACTAGCCAATTGTTGATCTCTTGATGTTAAAAGAAAGCAATATTGTGATGACCCAAAAGGTTATCACTTCTTTTTAAATTAAATTTTGTGCTTCTGATGCCTTAAAGACTTCATTTAGAGTCACCTCGATTTGCGAGCAGTCCGAGCGCGTAGCTGTAAAGTTTAAATATGAAAATCTGTGAAAATTAATAAAATTGGGCTATAAAATGAGTTCATTTGACTTCGGTCAATGTTTTGGGTAAATAGTTACGGACCCGTGATTTGACGTTCTCGAAGAGTCCGTAGGAAAATACGGGACTTGGGCGTATGCTCGGAATCAAATTCCGAGGTCTCAAGCCCGAGAAATGAATTTTTAAAAGAAAATTATTTTCTGAAATTGTTTAAATTATTTTGAAATAAAATTTGATTATATCATGATGGTATCGGGCCTGTATTTTGGTTCTGGAGCCCGGTACAGGTCTTATACATGATTTAAGATGTTTCTGTAGAATTTGGTGAAAAACAGATGTCATTTGATATGATTTGCACCTAAATTACTAAAGTTGATGTTTTATGAAGTTTGAGAAAAAATCATTGATTTTGAGGTTTAATTCATTTTTATTAAGGTTATTTTGCCTATTTGATCGCACGGATAAGTTTTTATGATATTGTTGAGTTAGTACGTGTGTTTGGTTGGGAGCCCCGAGGGCTCGGGTGTGTTTCGGATGTGTTTCGGGAAGTTTTGGACTTAAGAAAAGTTACAGAAATAGCTATTTTGGTATATTGATGTTTTCTTCTTCGCGTTCACGCGATGGCCCTCGCGAACGCAATGTTTTAATGATGCCGGAGGAATATCCTTCTACGCGAACGCGTTGCTCAGGTCGCGAGTGCGAGGCAGTGGGAGGTTATCCCTTCGCGAACGCGATCTTGGCCATACGAACGCGAAGGCCAAGTGGTCCTAGGCAGGGGTATGGCATTTGGTTTACACGAACGCGACCCATTGAATTCGAATGCGACGGCTTGAGGAGATCCTTCTCCACGAACACGAGCCCGTTTATGTGAACGCGAAGTCCTAGAAGCCTATCTCATCGCGAATGCGATGAGTCTGTCGCGAATGTGAAGAACGTTTTGCCCAGTGATTTTAAAGTCTCAAAAACATAACACTTACGGGATTTTTAAAAAATTTCATAAACCTCTTCTTCTCCAAAGCTCTTAGGCAATTTTTCAAGCATTTCCTCACCATAATCTCTTGGGTAAGTAATCTTTAACTTGTTTTCTTCCATTTTTATCAACACCCACTAGATTTCTAGGCCTAAAACATGTGATTAAGGGTAGAAAATTAGGGACTTGGGTAGAATTAGGGATTTGGGTAGAATTAGGGCTTTTTGATAAATTACGATTTAAACCTCGTTTTGGGGTCGAATTCTGAAACTAGTCATATATTCGGGCTCGTAGGTGAATGGGGGAGCAAATTTTGGTTTGAACTTTGTGTTTTGACCAAGCGGGCTTGGGGTCGATTTTTGAGTTTTTTGGGAAGAATGATTAGAAAGCTATAATTTGGCATTGGAATTGAATTGGTTAGAATTTATTGATGATATGAAGTCGATTATGTACAGATACAATTGATATGGAGCGGAATTCAAAAGGAAAGGCGGTGTTTGAGGCTTGAGTTGGTCGTGGAAGTTTGAGATAAGTGTCCGCTCTAACTTTAGCTTGAGGGATTAGGATTTGTGTCCTATTTGCTAATTGTTTCTTTTTTGCGTACGACGTATAGGCATGATAACGAGTATCTATACGTTGGTGTCAAGCATGACCGCGAGTCTTAAATTGATCGATATTGTGTTCTTAAATGTTACTATGGATGCTTTAATTTATGATTCTCGATATTGAGCAAAGATTTAGCTTATTCTCATGGATTTTATTTATGATTAAGTATTGGTACTAATTGAGCTAAGTAGGAGTTGAGTTAGGATTGGTTATAGCTAATTCTCCCATGCCGGGATGCTTGCTTTGATATTGCTGTTCCCTTGCCGGGAAGTTATTATATTGCTTTTATTCCCTTGCCGGGACCTTGTGATTTTGTGTTAGCTTGTAAAGGGGAGCGAGTGGTATGCCTACCACAAGATTTAATGAAATGGGAGCGGGTGGTACACCTACCACAAGTTGCAATAAAATAGGAGCGGGTGGTACGCCTACCACGAGATTTAATGAAATGGGAGTCGATGGTACGCCTACCACAAGATATAATGAAATGGGAGTGGGTAGTATTCGTACCACAAGATATGATGAAATGGGAACGGGTGGTACGCCTGCCACAAGATATGAGAAATGGGATCGTGTTGCACGCCTAAAAAGAGATTTGAACCGAAAGTGAAATCTGCCTTTGCTTTCCTTATCCTTGTTAGAAGTTGAATTTTGGTTTCCTTATAATTCTCTTGAGATCCTGTTTTATCTGTTTTTCCTCGAAGCATGTTTCCCCTTTATAGCTTTAATTGTTTGTTCCAGTTTATTTTTCCGATGTATATATATACATAAAACTACACAGGTTCATCTGAAGTCTGGTCCTAGCCTCGTCACCATCTCGCCGGGGTTAGGCCAGGCACTTCCCAGCACATAGGGTTGGTTATGCTGATGCTACACTCTGCACTCTGTGCAGATACTGAGGCAGCACTGGACAGCTGCAGTAGCTCGGGAGCCAGCCTTCAGTCCACAGAGATCACGAGGTAGTCCTGCAGGCGTCCGCAAGCTCGGCATCTCTTCTCTGTACAATTATATTCTGTTATCATTTGTATCCGAGACAGACTGAGTTTCTTTCTTTCAGACATTTGTATGTAGTAATCATAGAGAGTCTGTGAATGTTGGGTCACCGGTTTCTGGGTAAAGACATATGTTGGCTTTTCGTATCGATTTGGTATTATATTTGTCTAAGTCTTCCACTTAAATTTTCGTTTTTCGCTATTATTTTACTATTTATCAACTGTTATTACAATTAGTTAAAAGTATTAAAATCAAAAGGGTAAAGATTTCTAAATTTTATGGCTTGCCTAGCTTCTACGAGTAGGCGCTATCATGACTCCCGAGGGTGGAAAATTCGGATCGTGACAAGTTGGTATCAGAGCTCTAGGTTACATAGGTCTCACAATTCATGGACAAGCTTAGTAGTGTCTAAAGGATCGGTACGGAGACGTCTGTATTTATCCCCCAGGCTATAGAGTTAGGAAAAATTTCACATTCTTTCTCTCTTGTCGTGCGGTTTGGTTTCTCAATGCTAATTGAATTTCTACTCTCTTCTTTCGCAGATGGAGAGAACACACGCTTCCTCATCTACCGATCAGTAGCTCAAGGCCCCAGCAGCAACTCCTATGAGGGGTAGAGGGCGAGGCTGAGGCCATGCTAGAGGCCGGGGTAGGGGCAGACCTCAGCCCAGGGCAGCAGCACCCATAGCGGAGCCTCGGGTTGATTTTTTATGATGAGGTTTCGGCCCCAGAAGTTCAAATAGGCCCAGCTCAGGTCCTAGAGTCGTTTATTGCTACCGCAGTTCCTCAGGACGCTCTGGTCTGTCTAGTGGGCCTTGTGGAGAGCATCACCAAGGCAGGTTTACTTCCTGTAGCACCAGCCTTTTCTCAGGCTGGAGGAGGAGCCCAGACTCCCGCTACTTGCACTCTGGAGCAGGTAGCTCCACAGTTTCAGACTCGAGCGGCTCAGCCAGTTGGAGAAGTTCAACCGGGTGTGATAGCTGAGACTAGCGATTGTGCAGCCATGTTTGCCGATGCTTTGTGGATATTTGATAGGTTCACTAAGCTCTTCACTACTACTTTCAGTGGTGCATCTACTGAGGATCCCCAAGATTATTTAGACAGCTGTTACGAGGTTCTTCGGAACATGGGGATAGTTGAGACCAAGGGGGTCAATTTTGCCACATTTCGCTTGTTTGGATCCGCCAAGACTTGGTGGAGGGATTATTTCTTAGCCAGACCAGTAGGATTTCCACTCTTGACCTGGGAGCAGTTCACATAGTTATTTCTGTAGAAGTTTCTCCTTATTACACAGCGAGAGGCCTATCGGAGGCAATTCGAGCGCCTCCAGCAGAGATCCATGACTGTCACCTAGTACGAGACTAGATTTATTGATTTGGCTCACCATGCTCTTACCATACTTCCCACTGAGAGGGAGAGAGTGAGATGGTTTATTGATGGACTCATTCAGCCGATTCGTCTCTAGATGGCTAGAGAGACAGGGAGTGAGAAATCCTTATAGGAGGCGGCCAATGTGGCCTGGAGAGTTGAGATGGTACTATCACAACCTGGAGAGTTGAGATGGTACTATCACAAGGGGTCATGGGGCAGAAAAGAGACCCAGTCATTCAGGTAGATTTAGTGGTACCTCGTTTGGAGGTAGAGATTCATATGGCCGAGGCCATCCTCCTAAGCCTTTTCAGTCAGCATTCCAGGTTTCTCAAGGCGCTTCAGGTGGTCGTGGTCCTCAAATGTAGTATTTTGATTAGCAGTCCTACAGTGCACCACCAGCTCCTATCAGTGCACTAGTGATTCAGAGTTTCTAGGGTCATCAGCTCCAACAGTCGAGGGCATGTTTTACTTGTGGCGACACGAGGCATATTGCTAGGTATTGCCCTCGAGCTTCGAGTAGTTCTTCGCATCAGGGTTCCCGTGCTATGGTTCAGGCATCAGGTGTTCCACAGGCCGCCCATCCAGCTAGAGACAGGGGTAGAGGTGCTAGAGGTGGAGGTAGAAGTGCTAGAGGTGGAGCTCAGACCGCTAGAAGTTGAGGCCAGCCAATAGCAAGCCACCACAAAGATATAGTCCATGGTGGTGGGGCCTAGCCCCGATGTTATGCCCTTCTAACCAGGCCTGAGGCTAAGGCTCCAGATGCAGTTATTACAATTATGGTTCTAGTTTGTGAAAGATATGCTTCGATGTTATTTGATCCAGGGTCTACATACTCGTATGGGTCATCTTACTTTGCACCGTATCTGGTCATGCTTAGCGATTCATTCAGTGTTCCTATTTATGTGCCTATACTGGTAGGTGATTCTATTATGGTTGACTGAGTCCATCGTTCTTTTGTTGTGGTGATTGGTGGTCTTGAGACTCGTGTAGATTTATTGCTTCTAGACATGGTTGATTTCGATGTTCTATTGGGAATGGACTACTTATCACCTTACCACATTATCTTGGACTGTCATGCCAAGACTGTGACCTTAGCCTTACTGGGTTCGCCTCGTTTAGAATGGATAAGGACTCCTGGTCATTCTACCCGCAGTGTTATCTTATATGTGAAGGCTCGGCGTATGGTCGGGAAGAGGTGTTTGGCCTATTTGGCATGTGTTCGTGATTCTAGTGCTGGGGTTCCCTCTATTGATTATGTGCCCGTTGTTCGTGAGTTTCTTGAGGTATTCCCTTCACACCTGTCAGGTATGCCGCCCGACAGGGATATTGACTTTTGCATTAATTTGGCTCCAAGCACTCAGCCCATTTCTATGTCGCCGTATCGTATGGCCCCAACTGAGTTGAAAGAGTTAAAGGAGCAGTTGCAAGACTTTCTTGAGAAGGGTTTCATTAGACCCAGTATTTCACCTTGGGTGCGCCGGTGTTGTTTGTTAAAAGGAAGGATGGGTCAATGAGAATGTGTATTGATTAGCGTCAATTGAACAAGGTTACAATCAAGAATAAGTATCCACTGCCGAGGATTGATGATTTGTTTGATCAGCTTCAAGGTGTCAAGGTATTTTCAAAGATTGAATGGAGATCTGGCTACCATCAGTTGAGGATTAGGGCATCCGATGTCCCTAAGACTGTTTTCCGCACTCGGTACAAGCATTATAAGTTCATGGTTATGTCATTCAGATTGAAAAATGCCCCAACAACTTTGATGGATTTGATGAACCGAGTGTTCAGGTCTTATTTGGATTTTTTTCGTGAAAGTCTTCATTGATGATATATTGATATATTCTTGCATTGGTTCTTCAAACTCTGAGTGATAGTCAGTTATATGTTAAGTTCTTGAAGTGTAAGTTCTGGTTGTATTCAGTTGCATTTCTGGGTCATGTTTTATCAGCCGAGGGTATTCAGGTTGACCCGGAGAAGATTGAGGCAATCAAGAACTGGCCTAGGACAGCATCAGCTATTGAGATTCGGAGTTTCTTGGGATTGGCAGGCTACTATCATCGGTTCGTGGAGGGGTTTTCATCTATTACAGCCCGATGACCATGTTGACCTAGAAGGGTGCCCGGTTCAGATGGTCGGACGAGTGTGAGACGAGCTTTTAGAAGCTTAAGGTAGCTCTGACTACGGCACTGGTGTTAGTAGATTTATTGTGTACCCAGAAGAGAGAAGAGAGACAGAAAAATATTGGAGAGGCAGTGTTTCCTAGAGGTTGTATCATTGTTCATTTCTTTGGTGAGCGAGTGAAAACCAAAGGACCGTTGTTAGTGAGCGAGTGAAAACCAACCCTGTCAGCATTGGTGGTGATCTCTGAAAATCACAAAAGTTGTACTCAATTCACTTTACAAAGAGCTCTAAAATATAACACTCTTGCAACCCAAGAGGATTGGATTAGGATACCACATTGGTTTCGAACTAGTATAAAATTCCTGGTGTTATTTACTTTATCGCACTCATATTATATTTTGTTCCTTTACTATTTATTATGATTAATACCTGTTTAAATCGAAAGATCTTGTAATGATCCGAATAGTTATTTTGAGATTATACACTTTGCTCGCTAGTTCTCAGGCATGACTAGCCCCGTGTGATGTATTATGACTAATGTAAATCGTTGGTTTTGGTTTTCAGGGTGATCAGAATAAATTTGGAAGAACAGTTCTCAGTTTGAAGCTTGAAATTTGAAAGGTTTGACCAAGATTTGACTTGTTAGTATATGATCTCAGATTGGAATTTTTATGATTTGGTTAGCTTCGTTAGGTGATTTGGGACTTAGGAGCATGATAGGAATGTGTTTTGGAGGTCCGAAGTAGATTTAGGCATGAATTGGCGAAACATAGTTTTTGGCATTTTCCAGTTGATAGGTGAGATTTTGATATAGGGGTCGGAATGGGACTCCGAAGTTGCAGTAGTTCGATTGTATCATTTGGGATGTGTTTGCAAAATTTCAGGTCATTCAGACATGGTTTAGTTGGGTTTTTGATCAAAAGCGTAATTTAGAAGATTTTGAAATTCTTAAGCTTGAATCCGATATGAATTTCGTGTTGTGATGTTTTTTTGAGTGTTCCGAAGGTTGGAACAAGATTGAATGATGTTATGCGATATGTTGGCATGTTTAGTTGAGGTCCCGGTGGCCTCGGGTGAGTTTCGGGTGGTTAAACGGACAATTTCATGCTTTGGAAACGTTGCAGATTTTTGAGCTTCAGCTGTTCACCAGAAAATTTCTGATGCAACGAGTCGAGTTTGGAAGCTTATATCTTGCAATATACAAGGACTCAAAAAAATAGAAAAATATAAAAGTTGTAGCTCTTGCATTCTAGTTTCCATAAAGTTAAACCATTCATGATTTGAATATTTTATCAGAAAGTTATGATCGATTGAAGATGGTTGGTGGAGCAGTTTCGACAGAATTTTCTGTTGCATGGAGCCGACTTTAGAAGCTCGTATATCGGAATATATAGATATTTATATGGTTTAAAACCTATCAAATAAAATATCTTCGAGTCTAGTTTCTAAATATTCAAACGGTTTGTCATTTGGATATTTCCACAAGGAGTTATGGGCGTTTTAATAGAAAGTGTAAAGCGTGGGAAAATGGTAATATGATGTACAACCTGCATAGCGCAAGGTATAACTCAATGAAGCCTGGGAATATTGTTTTAAACACGAGTTTTAGCCCATTTCTTTCATTTGGCTTGGACGATTTTGGAGAGCTCAAGGAGGGATTTTCACCAAGCAACACTAGGTAAGTGATTTCTTCCTATTTTTTGAGTTAAATATGTGATCTTACAAGGATTTAACATGAAAAATCAGTAGAAAAAGGTGGAGTTACGGCTTGAGATTTTGAGACCTTCTAGGGATGATTTGAGGGGTCAAACGAACTTCGATTTTTGAGTTCTTTATATGCACGAACTCGTGAGATTATGAAGAATATTTTGCTATAAAGTTTTTCTAATTCTATGACGCAGGCCCGGGGTCGGGTTTTAACTGATTTTGGGTTTTGTGCTTAAAATCAATATTTTTCAATTGGAATTCATTCGTTTAGCATAATTTGATGATAAAAATCTGAAATTGGTAGATTTGGAGTACTTGGAAGTTGGTTTGAGATAAAAGCATGTTGCAGAGTAGCTTTTCGGGCTAGTTCGAGGTGAGTAATAATTTTAAATGCTGTCATGTGGATATGAAACCCCAGAATTTCACAACGTTCAGCTTTGTTGAGGTGACACACATACTAGGTGATGGGCGTGGGGTCGTGCACCATTGGGGATTGTGACTTAGTCCATCCCGAATGACTGTTTTACTGCGTATTTGATAGCTAATTGTTTGATATTATTATATTTTAGGTTAAATGCCATGTGTGGATTCGTGCCAACTGTTTGAACCCATAGGGTATTTAAAATGATATTTTTCTCACTTTTTGATTTCATATTGGTGCTCAGTCATGCTATACTTTCACTATTTTAAGAACTCAACTATGTTATTTTTGTTTTAAAAACATTAATTGATATTTTCAAAGATATTTTGAGCCGAGCTTCATATTTTACTATTTCCCGAGGGGCTTACGAGATTCTGATTGAGTAAGGCCGAGGGCCTGTATTGTGTGGATACTTTTGAGTTGGGCTACACGCTGCAGTAGTGATATACTGATTAGGATAATGAGGCCGAGGGCCAAAGATTGTACGCCACGAGGTGGCTTGTGATTATGTTAATGAGGCCGAGGGCCTGAGATTGTCCGCCACGAGGTGGCTTGAGATTGATATGAGGCCGAGAGTTTGTTTATGATGCCACGAGATGGATTGATATTGCGCTTGGGCTGTAAGGGGCCCCTCCCGGAGTCTGTACACCCCCAGTGAGCGCAGGTACCCATTGTGATTTGAGATATAGCCTGAGGGGCTTGTGTTGTTTTATGACATTGCCCGAGGGGCTAATTTTGTTGTAACTGTGCCTGAGGGGTAGTTATTATGTGTTTACTTTTCTATTGTTCTTCCTGCATATTGTTTAACTATTTAAAGAATGTTTGTGAGATTTCACTGGTTAACTATATTTACTGATTTTGCTATGCCTCTTTAGCATAATGTTATGCCTTACGTGGTTTTATATTACCCAGTCTTCATTAATTTTTATTACTCACTGAGTTGGAGTACTCACTTTACTCCCTGCACCCCTGTGTGTAGATTCGGGCGCTACAGGTCCAGCTCTTAGGGGTTGATAGTTCTAGCAGGTCTTCGAAGATTAACTAGGTAGCTGCTTGGCTATTCGCAGCCCAGTTCATTCTCCCTCTATCTTAGTTTATTTTTATTTAGTTATATGGTAGTGGATGAGACTCCAAACTTTTATTTTATTTTAGATGCTCATGAATGGTGACACCCTGATGTCGGGCTGTGTTGGTTTTCTTATTTCGCAACTTATACTGTTATTTTGGGATTTTATTTCTATTAGAGACATGGTATTTATTATTTTAACTGCATAAAGTGAATTAGAAGTGTGCCGGCTGGCCTTGTCTTCACGAGAGGCACCATCACGACCGGATTTGGGTTTAGGGTCATGACAAGTTGGTGTCAGAGCCTAAGTTACATAGGTCTCGCGAGTCAGTTATAGTAGAGTCTCGCGGATTGGTACTTATACATCTCTACTTATCCTCAGGAGGCTACAAAATCTTTTGGAAAAACTTCACATTCTTGAATTCTTATCGTGCGTCCTTGATTCAGCTTGACGTGTAACCCTTTTAATTCCTTCCACGCGTTCGTATGAGCGCATAAGCGCTTAGTATTAGTTATGTATTGATGGCTTGTGATTCCCTGATCGAGGAGCGAGATGTGATCTATGTGTGTTTGATATTGGCCCAGTCTAGAGGACTTGAGGCCGGATTTTTAACTATACGTTGAGCACCGAGATGTTGATTATGTGAGCCGTGTTTTTGAACATATATATTTGGTAGTGCCCCTATTAGCAGAAATGATGGCGGGATAGTTACGTGATGATTGTGATATGACTGCGAGATGTATTCATATGATTTATAAGCAACGAGAAGGGTCTTCTGGAGGATAAAAGAACTATTAGGTGCTTGATTTCCATTTTGATTCGAGGTATACCCCCGGGTTATGGGTGTGTGAAGAACATTTTCATGTTTCCTAGTTGGGAGTAAAGTAAATTTCATATTGCGATATGAGTTCAGACTCAGGAAGATCAAGTGACTGCGTAATGTTTATGACGGTGGAAGGTATATAGAAATGTTTTTTTGAGGCAAAATAGGTGGGTTGTTCTGAAGTTGTGTGATCCTTATGCTGTTTGTTGGAAGATCTCCTTTAACAGTGAATATGTGTGTTGCAAATTGAATTTTGACGACTTAAGAGAGGGGGCTTGACTGTTACGAGGGTGAATGCGAGAATTGCAGATGATTTGAAGTACTAGATGATCTCTGTTGCACGAGCTATCACACCTCCTTTTTACTACTACACCCCGGAAGGGGCGTAAAGGGAGTTTTTCCAATTAAAGGACAATCGAAATGGGATTCGTTTATTAAGAGATTCAGAGTCGCCACTTGGGAGATTTATGGTGTCCCAAGTCACTAGTTTGAATCCCGAATCGAGGAAAAGGTTTGACTCTGTTTAACAGTCCGCGAACTTGAAATCCGGATAAGGAATTCTGTTAACCCGGGAGAAGGTGTTAGGCATTACCGAGTTCCGTGGTTCTAGCACAGTTGCTCAACTGTTATATTTGGCTTAAATTATCTGATTTTAACAATTATGAACCTATGTGCAAATTTTAACTTTAACCGTTTTTTTTAAAGAAAATTGCAACGTCATTAAAACAAGTCTTGAACCACGTCACATAAATGCACCCGTGTTTTTTGACATATTTTAACATCGTTGAGATTTGGATTTGGGTCACATAAATGCGCACCCGAGTTTAGGGAGATAATGTTATTAAAATACGCACCTAAAGAGACTAGCACGTTGTTGTCTTTGGGGAAAGCCGTGAAATTCGCTAGACGGCCCATCCCGGAATCTAAGTTTTTTAATTTATACATTTAACAAGGGCCCCACATTTTTTGCGTTTTATTTGGCGAGGCTCGTCTTATTTTATTAATTAAGGGCAAACCTAAAGTAACTATGATTTTCTATATTTTTTGTTTCTAATAATGAAGAAAAAGCCCTAATTGGTTAATATTATAAATTTTGGGCCTCGAGTTCAAGTCCGGATTCAAACAAAAGGGGGAACCTCTTAATTTGAACTACTACCTAACTCAGAGCCCAAACTTATATTAAGCCGGATTACGAATTGAAACCTTTAAATTAAGCCCGAACTAATGACCGAAATGGCTCTGTTCAGGAACAAGCACCACAAATGGGCCATGATGCCAGCCCATAGAGAAAGGCTTATTCAGGCACAACGTAACTAAAGACAAAACAGGCCCAGGCAGGCTAAGAGTCCATAATCCGCCATCGAACCCCCGCAATGGGTATCAGGAAATACAATTACAACTTATCAATCAGTCCATACTTATTGATCACTTAGAAATTCAAAATCGAAAGGACCAAAGTGTTTTGAAACAACTACGTGTAGTTAATTTTTGATTCCTGGCTTTTGAATTATACAAAGCAGTATAAAATCCATTAACTAATAAGTTGTCATTATCAAGTACACATGATTGGGACCTTCAGACTAAATCACTAAAATGTTTGTCTAGTTCACACCATGTAAATACTGATTTCATAGACCAGGGCCTACATATTTCAAAGTCTATTTCAATTACGAATTCAAACTTCAACTACTTCAATAACACGAATTAAGTCAAGTTAAAAAGGCTATGAACAATAGGATTCACATGCTTATAAGGGTACCTCCAGTTAGTTTAATAGTCCACAAGAGAAATCCAAACAGTCTTGATACAGTCCACAAAATGAAATAGTCCAAATCTATTTGAAAACAATCCTAATTATACGAGCCTTGTGTTTTATTATTCGTAATTAAAGTCCAAACTACATTAGCTCTTCAGATTCCAATCAGTACAGAGCTACATCAATACCGAACTATACACGGATTTGGAAAACTATATCAAACTCATGCTTCCATCATATTTCATTATCAACTGATGATGCTACATTGAATCAGGTTCAAAATGTGTACCTGGATAATGGAAATAGAAGAAGAAGAAAGAGTAATCAGTAACAGCAGGTAACAGGCAGAAGCAACTTGGAATTTAGAACAGCTCAAAGACCAGTTTTAAACCAGAATAAACTCGACCACAACCCAGAACCAGTTGTAAAACCAAACAGCAACACAGACACCCGAACAGAATAACTGAGTTTGAATAAGCTCAGAAACAGAATCGATAGACTTCAAAGTAGGTTCAACAATCAGAAGAGGTAAGAATCAGTGCCTAGAATTCAAATTTTTGTCTAAAACTCAATGGAACAGTACCCTTTCTTTTCCAAACCTTTCCTATGCTCTCAAAAACTGACCAACTCTCTCAAACTCTTAAGGTCTCACAATTCTCAAAATGATATTCAAGAGTTGAACGCCTGAAGAACTCTCCCTGACTCAGTATTCTTTTCAGTGTTTCAAACTCTGTTTGGTTGCTCTCCCCCAAAGATGCTATCTGAACTCTCCCTCAAGGTCTCAAAATATCCCCCCTCTTTCAGAATGTGTCTGTGTATTTATATTCCTAAAACTCATCCTCTCCCAAAAATACTTCCATAATTAATAAACAATTTCCCTCATCACCCTCTGATTTTCCCGCTTCTCTAGATACTAAAATAGGGTTCCCGTTTCCGATTACTCCCGTTTTCCATTATTTTATTCAACTGGTATGGGCAGCCTATATTTTAATCCAGGCGTGGCCCGACAGCCAGTGTAACTTAATCCTAAAATCTTTATTCAATGAATTAATTTAAACTTCTTAATCAATAAACCCTAATCTGAACTAACAAATAGGATATACATTCGAGGGAATGAACCAGTAGGTTCAGGTGACAACTAAGGACAACATTTCAAGTATTTTCAAAGCATTCAACTGACCAAGCAATTCAAAAAAATGTGATGACTAACTAAGCACTTTAATTCAATGATGAACTAATCTTTAATTTTAAGCATACGAACAAACTTAGTTCAACACAGAAATATAAAAGAGACGAAGCAGGAGGAGAAGAAGACTGGAAATTAACCAAAAATGAAAGACGAAAGCAAAGAAAAAGGGAATTAAAAATACCTAATTATCAGGCGGGCCAAATACTGGAATTACTCCTTGTTCCTTTGATTTGGATTGAAACGGACCTTAATCGTGTGTTTTCAATATGAAAGCACATGGCTAAGGTCCAATTCGGCCCAAAGATCCTCCTATGCCCGTTGAGTTTTGAATTAAAGAATTAGGGTTCAATTTTCTGTGATTCAACATTCGAGATACTAGAGGAGGATTTGAGGACAACGGTTTGGATATTTGGGTTGAGGGAGGCTTGGGGGTTCAAGGGTGTAAATTTGGGACGATTTAGTGGTGGCGCCGCCACCAGGGGATCTTGTGGCGGTGCTAGGGTTCTTAGCTTTGAAATGATATTCGATGGGTTCTAGGTCGATTCAAGAGGAAGTCAAGGGGGTTCAGGGGTGTAACTTTGGTGGTGAAAGGATGAACTAGGGTTTGGGGTCGATTCTTTGGCCTAAGATTCGAGCACCTAGACGGGGATTCAAAGGAATCGATTTAGATATATAGAAAGAGGAGGTAACGGGGAGTCTAGGGTGTTAAAATGGGAGGGATTGGAACACCAGAACCGCCATGAGGTGATCTCCGTTCGGCGGAGTAAGGCGGAGGGATTTTTGGTCTCTGAATGTTTTGGAGACGAAGAGAGCAGGGGGGGTTGGCTAGGGGGTGGGGTATGGCTTAAGATTATATACTAAATTAGGGAATAAATCCAAGCTGTTAGATCCAATGAGATCAACGGCTTGGATCAATTCCCTTATGGGAAACGTGGTCGTTTAGTTATAGTGGGGGATTGGGCGGTGCTGGATCGGGTTGGGTTGGGTATTAGGAGAGGCTCAAGGACTGTTGGATCAGGCTATTTCAACGGATGAGATTCATCGAGCTTAAAATGACGTAGTTTCACGCCCATACTATGTTGTTTCACTGGTCTTGGAACTGAGCTTATTTAGACAGGGTTGGGGGTTGATTTGGGCTGGAATGGGGTGCATTTCAGGTGTGTTTTGGTTTGGGTTGGGGATTAGTGGACCAAGTCCGATTTTCCCTCAATTCTTTTCCTTTTCTTTTATTTTCTCAATATTTTTTCCCAAAAATTAAAAACCTAAAATCACAAAACCAAATTAACTTAAAATACTAGTTATCTCTAACACAACAATTATTGTAAATAATTAAGTACCACAATTACACAATTAAAACACTAAAATGCAAAGTGCCTTTTTTTAGGTTTTCTTCATTTTATAAAAATAGGTAGTTAACTATTTGACTCAAAAATTATGCAACTAAATCCTAAATGTGAATGCTATATTTTGTATCTTTTCATTAATTTGCTCAAATAAATGTGCACACACAAATGCAAACAATAACAAAAAATTCACCAAATTGCACACAATAAAAACAAACAAATTTTGTTTGATTTTTTTGGGAATAATTCATGTGAGGCAAAAATCACGTGCTCACAGCTGCCCCTCTTTGCCCGTAAACACGAAGGGTTTTCGTGCAATGACAAAGTGAGCGGATACGAGCGATTTTTGCCAGTTTTGAACATTCCGTGTGAAGCATTTTTTGAAAGATTTGACCAAACCGCTGCTTCAAAGGTCTCCTACATATCCTCGGCTAAAAAGGAATCATGTCAATATAGGTCGGGAAGTTTTGGTAGCTGGGGCTACCATGAAGCTGTGGTTTCATTGTTACTGTTGTTGCTGCTGCTACTACTGCTTACTGACCTCCTTATTACACCGTGCTAAAAGAAAAAGAAGCTAGATTAAACTATAGTCTACGAATTACAAAATCTTATCTATATCTTCCAACTTGCTCTTGTGTCTCTTGTTGCCTTGCTCTCTTGTGTTTCCTCTGATGTTTCTTTATTTGTGACTTGACTTGTAGTCCTCTCTACCTCAGGTGGATGTCTGATTGCCAAACTTGAACTACTTCTTTCCTTCTTGTGAGATGCAAATTATTTTTCCTTTGAAACTTGAACTGCCTTCTTTTGACCATTGTTGCCTTCCTTCTGATTTCTGAACTTGAACTTATTCCTCTGATTTTGTTGTGACCCTCTGCTCTCCGGGCGGGTTACTGACTTCTTACTTTATAAAGGTACGCCTCTGTTCTCCAGGCGGGTTCCTGACTTCGACAACTTAAAAAGATAACGCCTCCGTTCTTCGGGCGGGCTCCTGACTTCAACAACTTAAAATGTAACGCCTCCGTTCTTCGGGCGAGCTCCTGACTTCAACAACTTAAAATATAATGCATCCGTTCTTCGGGTGGGCTCCCGACTTCAACAACTTAAAATGGTAATGCCTCCGTTCTTCGGACGGGCTCCCGACTTCAACAACTCAAAATGGCAATGCCTCCATTCTTCGGGCGGGCTCCCGACTTCAACAACTTAAAATGAAATGCCTCTGCTCTTTGGGCGGGCTCCCGACTTCAACAACTTAGAATGTAACGCCTCCGTTCTTCGGGCGGGCTCCCGACTTCAACAACTTAAAATGTAATGCCTCCATTCTTCGGGCAGGCTCCCGACCTCAACAACTTAAAATGGTAACGCCTCCGTTCTTCGGGCGGGCTCCCGACTTCATCAACTTAAAAAAAAAGGTAATGCCTTGGTTCTTCGGGCGAGCTCCCGACTTCAACAACTTAAAATGTAACACCTCCGTTCTTCGGGCGGGCTCGCGACTTCATCAACAACTTAAAACTGAATTCTACTGACATTGTTCTCCCTTGCCTCTTGAACCATTTCCCCTTGCAACTTGATTTATCTTCCTTCAAAGCTTGAATTATCTTCCTTCAAAACTGCTTTCTCTTTAAAACTTGTGTCAACTTCCTTCGAAAACTAACTTCCCTTAAAACTTGAATTGCTTTCCCTATTCTTCAGATGGTTACCTGACTTCAAGAAAATTTTCAAAACGAAAGGAAATTTTCTGTCCCAGTTTGATAATCTTCCTTGCAACATGTCTTTCCGCTATCAAAAACATTTCCTGTCCCTCTTTTAATCAAAGAAAAATCTCTTCAGTTTAAAAACGTGGTGGTTGGTTGTGGTACTCTCGCTGGAGATGGTTTTTTCTTCGCTCCTCTCCATGCTCTGCTTTGTCCGACTGCCTTGAACTTGGTTGAAAGCTTCCGACCTTCTGACTACTCCTTAGTCATAAATTTCCCAACTATTATTTCTAGTCTTCTTATCTGACCCCATATATTTCCCATGACAGATGATTTCTACTCGAAAATCTTGCTTGTTTATTGACCAACCACTTTCTCTATCATCCATATCCCTTAAATGTCGTTTCTCTATTTGGACCCAATATCCTCTGTTTGTTGCATTTCTCATGAACCGGCATCTTCCCGACCTTTGTGTCTCATATGAATCGTGAATCACGTCCATTTTCCCCACTCTATGCATATGTTGTTCTTTCTTGACTTGTCCACTGGCCTTGGCCTTGGCCTTGAGATCTGTTGCTCCTTTACTTGACATGGCAACTACTTTCCATTCGAAGACCTTGCTATTTCCTTGACTAAACCCTTCCTTTATAAACCTTAACCCAGAAAATACTCTTCTTCGTTTGGATCCGATATCTGTTGTATTGCTCCTAGACCAACATCTACCCAACCTTTGTGTTTCACCTGATCCCCAAAGCTTTTTGAATATTACCAACTTCAGTGCGCATGTCGCTCTTTTCTGATTTAAACCATTGGCTTTGGCCTTGAGATTTGTAACCTTTGATTTCTGTTTGAGGTGTCTTTCTTGTCACTGGTCCACCCTTTTTGTCAATCTCATCACAGGATATACCTTTGATCCATTCATAAAACATCCTCCATCTGTCTCATTCATCCTGAACTGATATGGACCAAACCTTTGTATTTTGCAGGGATCCCACAACATGTTGATTATTACCAGCTCAGTGCCCTAGTTGTTCTTTCCTGGTTTATGACACCTTGATGTACTAGCCAGATCTCGTCTTGTATAATCGGGAAGCTGATGGCAAATTTTGAAGTCATTTCTCACTTGCTCTGACCAGACAGACTCAGGAAGAACGAGTGAACAAGAGAAAGAAATAGAATAAAGGACGAATGAAAAGGATGATTTCTAACAAGAAGAACTACTACAAAGTAGAAACCTATCAGATGTGGATACCAACTCTAATGACCGTGACATGCACTTGCGGCCTATTCTGTTAAGTAATTCCGATGTTCAACTCTTGTCGTACACTTTTTTCGTGAAACGGGACTTCCATGCTCCGCCTATTCGATTCACAATCCTAATTTTGACTTGTAGTGCTTGAAAGGTTTTCACTATCAAGTCCCTCACTTTTTGGTATTTCTCTCTCCTTACAGTCGCCTCAAGGTGCCCGTGAAGGTTTTCACTAATGAGACTCTCTCATTTTTCTGATTTCTTTCGGCTTTCGTTGCCTTACGGTGCCCGTGAAGGTTTTCACCAATAAGACTCTCATTTTTCATTTTCCTTGTTTGGATTGGAGTGTGGCCCCTGATGTGATTCACCTTTACTCGCTTGACTTGGCACCTCTTGAAAACTGATCGAAAGGTCTTTCTTTGGACCGTAACGTAGGCTTTTGGATAGGGCTAGAAAGAAAGGGCATTAAGGGTCAAAACAAATCAACTTGGGTTTAAAATTACAACCTTCAGAACCATATTTCTTTACAACAACCACAACTTCTGCCCCAGTTTCTTGCTTGGGGAATTTCTTATTTTTATTCCACTATGACCGAGCCGTGAAGCTGCATACGTATCCGTAAAAGGAATCAGGTCAAACGTAGTTCACCCAAGTCCTTTGTTTTTATAGTTTTTCTTTTCATTTATTTATTCTTTTTCTTTGTCTCTTTCTTTTCTCTTTTGTTGTTTTATTTTTTTCTTTTTCTTTTTCTTTTTATTTTCTTTATCTTTCATGCTTGTGTTTCTAATCTTTGCTACTGATTCTGAAAGAGAAGTGTGAAAAAAAAAGCAAATAAGGCTCGAAAGATGTAACGAAGGATAAAGTGTTTAGATGGAAGAACAAAATGCCTTCATCATTTCAATCTTCAGAACATGCCAAGCACAAACAACGCAATTAAACAAACATTTGTGTCATCTTTTGATTGTGCTAGACTTGATAGCTATATCCACACCTTTTCTTTCTTCATATGTTAAACGCAAAGCGCCATTAGGCAACACTCTCACACTTATTATCACGAACCACCCTTGCCAATTTGGGCAAACTTGTTTTTAATTTCAAATGGATGATGTATAAAACATAAGGTTTCTAATCAACCCCAGTTTCACAGGGTTTGGGCTTCAAATGAGGTCAAAATGTCCAAATCTGCTCTTATTTCCCTCAAGTGTCCCGATCATCTCCCAATTGCTTCATGATTAACTTTTAAGATTAGGCCTATAACTGTGCGCGCAGGTCATGTCTCTAGAGTCGACAGGAAAAGAACTATAAAAAGGAGAGGACCAAACAAAAGAAAATATCTAGAAATAATGGAGAACGGAGAATTGCATTGGACAGACGGGGAAAGAGTTTGTACAATAAAACAAACACAATAGACTGGGGTACAACCGTTGGAACAAACCTAGACAGCACTAAACGAGTTACAACGACTAAACAAACCAGGTAAACTGAAAGGATAAAGGGGTTTGAGTCACAAGATAGTATCTAATAACCCGGACAACATAAATGACAACAAGATAAACCACCAAAACTCCTCCCTGGCTTGCCAGGAAATGGAGCGTCTTCCCGATTACCAAACACAACATTTTAGCCACTGACTTCTACATCAATATTTTCAAGACCATTCCCACTTCAATATCATCAGCTTTAGTCAATGTATCCCCAAGAAGATTTGTATGTTTTTTGTTGATGTCGTTGGTCACAATTATCCCTTCGTGAATTATTCTTCCTATTTCCTTCTTCAAAGAACGACAATTCTCAATGCTATGCCCTTGGACATCAGAATGGTACATGCATCGTACAATAGGATCAAAGCATTTTGCATGCGGGTCAGGAGTATAACCGAGGAGCAGTTTAATCAGGCCAGAGCGCTCTAGCGTTTCAAACAAACTTGCACAAGATTCTCCGAAAATGTTTTCTTTTTCCAGTAGTCTTTTTATTTTATAATCTGGCCTCGGTTGGAATTTTTTGCGGGTAGGTGGTTGATACGCCTGATGAGACATTTTTGGCAGCGGTGCAGACCATCGCGGGCTTCGGGGATCAGGAGCATATGGTGGTTCAACATGGACAGGATATCTGGGAATTGATATATGATTTATGGGGTTTTGTGGAGAGAAGTAATGGTCAGGAGGATTTAAAGGATATCCACGGAGTCAATATGGAGGCTAGGGGCATTTAGCAAGGACGACCACAGGACTCTGACATTGGTGGGTCTCTACAGCATCTTTTCTTTTCATGGGAAGATCACACCGGGCAACTTGTTCACTCCATCTGAGCCAGAATTTCCCAAAACCTTCTTTAGGTTTCTCTTCTATCTGAGATATGGAGGAGTGATTCGGGACAATGTCTGTATTATTCTGAAAGTGTCGCACAAATTCTGAGCCATGTCGTCCCATGCATGCCACTTACTGACATCTTGACGATCATACCATTTCAAGGCTGCCCCAGTCAAGCTTTTACTTAAGTATACCATTAGCAAATCGTCTTTCTCGCCAACATTCCTCATTTCCTTGCAATATTCCCTCAGATGGACTACCGGACGTCAGGGAGTGTACACGACTCTTGGTAAGACATGCTGCCTCGGTCTCCCGTCTTTTGCACGTTCTTTAAGGATTGTTCTATGTTCTTCAGCCTCTCAGAACTTGGAGGAAGAGTGATGGAGATGCTAGGGTGATCAGGAGATGCCAAAGTTTGGGTAAGGACAGCATCTGAGAAACCAGGTGGTAGCGGTATGGGTGCCTTCCCAACCATCCTAGCCTGATACATGTTTGTTATGTGTTGTCTTAATATCCTTGCCTCATCAGCCAATCCTGTATCCTATTCAACCAACCACTTTTGGGTACTGATATCAAACTCCCCCATTTTGTTGTTATCTATCATCGCCTTTTGGAAATTATGTTGTGGATAGGAATTACTATTTTCGGAACCACAAACCAACCACCTTTCTGAAGATTGAAAAAGAACAAAATAGGAGCAACCTGTTAGCGTTAGGGCTTTTAACAGATATGTAAACACACATTAAGGATGCAATGCACCTAGGCAGTTAACCCTTTCTATCATGCCTTTGCTTTGGTTGCGTGCGTCATTCCGGCTTTTCATAGTTGTGCCTCATTTTTAATACCCCTCCAACTTTCCATTAATTATTTCCCATTTTCTCTTCTTCTTTTTTTTCTTTTTTTTTCTTTTTAGTGGTGGTCGAATCTTATGTGGATTGCCTACGTATCATGTCCCCACATGAATCAGACCGTGAGTAGTTCTGACATAAGCGCCAAATGACTAATTAAAAAAATTGGATTTTTTTCAAGTTTTCCATTAAAAAAATATGTTTATTACAACACATTTAATATTAACAAACTCCCAAAGACTCTAACATCAAAACGACGATACAGCCTAAAAATAGACTAATAGAAAATCATCATTGTTTTCTCAAAATTTTCATAAAATATCCGGTCTTGTCAATACGGCCTCTCAGCACTTCGAAAAAGATTTAAAGGCTGTATTTGCGAACCGGCCAAAAATTTTGAGAAATGACCAAAGGCGGTTGTTCTTGCAAAAACGGCCTTCCGGCGTCCTTTTGGGGACATTCGGCTATTTTGGACAAGAGTGACATCACCTTCACTTATGAAAAAAATGACGATGTTTATTTACCCTAAAAAAAATCCCCTCTTCTTTTTTTTCTTTAAAAATGTTTCAAATAATTTTTCAAATAGTTGAACCCGATATGAGTTGTCTACGTATCCCACATCTGGTGAGAATCAAACTTACGTAGTTCTGGCAAACAAACTAATTTTGAAAACAAGATTCTTTTCTTTTGTTTTTTCAAATAAATCAAACTTAAAAAAAAAATTCCCCTTTTTTTTCATTTTCTCAAAATTTCGGCAGCGTTTCGACGCTATTTGGACATTGGATTTTTCTAAAAATAGGTAATTATCTCTCTACACTGCTATTATTTTTTTTTTCTTTTTCTTTTTCTTTTTTTTTCCAAATTTTTCCAATATTCAAAACCGGTCAACATGCCAGTCCGAAGCAAATAAAATGCACAAGCAGTAGGCAGGATGCATCAGGATGGTCCTTTTCATTTCAGGTACACCTGTCCTAGACAGACCCAACCCCAGTGTTGAGTCTCCAAAGTCTAAATGCACATGATACAAACAAACGTTCCTACTAGGGATCTGGCATGAGGTTTTGTTATACTAGGTTTAAAACATGGGTGTTTGTTCTAGACTTGGCTTACCCGAGTGGATAACTCGAGCCGAGGATGGGAGCAGTGTACCGGTAACCAAAAGGCCATCTGGTTTTGCAACTCCTCTGAATCCTTATTCTATTTTGGGATATGACACTAACAGAAAGAAGTCACTACCAGCGTGCACTCCTCAGGAGAGAGAAGAGAGGGGTTTCGTAGCAGTTTTATATACAGTTCAGATAATATCAAAGAGATAAAGCAATTAGCACATTTAGTAGGAAACATGTAGGAAAATCAGGTAAAGCCAAACATAACAAGTAATCTAAGCTCGAATTCTTAAACCCTGAACTGAAGTTCTGGGTTTGCGTCCCCAGCAGAGTCGACAGAGCTGTCACACCTCCTTTTTACTACTACACCCCGGAAGGGGCGTAAAGGGAGATTTCCCAATTAAAGGACAATCGAAACGGGATTCGTTTATTAAGAGATTCAGAGTCACCACATGGGAGATTTATGGTGTCCCAAGTAACCGGTTTGAATCCCGAATCGAGGAAAAGGTTTGACTTTGTTTAACAGTCCGCGAACCAGAAATTCGGATAAGAAATTATGTTAACCCGGGAGAAGGTGTTAGGCATTCCCGAGTTCCGTGGTTCTAGCACAGTCGCTCAACTGTTATATTTGGCTTAAATTATTTGATTTTAACAATTATGAACCTTTGTGAAAATTTTAACTTTAACCACTTTTTATTTTTTTTTAAAGAAAATTGCAACGGCATTAAAACAAGTCTTGAACCACGTCACATAAATGCACACATGGTTTTTGACATATTTTAATATCATTGAGATTTGAATTTGGGTCATGTAAATGTGCACCCGAGTTAAGGGAGATAATGTTATTAAAATACGCGCCTAAAGAGACTAGCACATTGTTGTCATTTGGGAAAGCCGTGAAATTCGCTAGACGGCCCGTCCCGGAATCTAAGTGTTTTAATTTATACATTTAACAAGGGCCCCGTGATTTGTGCATTTTATTTGGCGAGGCTCGTCTCATTTTATTAATTAAGGTGAAGCTAAAGCAACTATGATTTTCTATATTTTTTGTATATAGTAATGAAGAAAAAGCCCTAATTGGTTAATATTATAAATTTCGGGCCTCAAGTTCAAGTCCGGATTCAAACAAAAGGGGGAACCTCTTAATTTGAACCCGCTACCTAACTCAGAGCCCAAACTTATATTAAGCCGGATTATGAATTGAAACCTTTAAATTAAGCCCGAACTAATAAGCGAAATGGCTCCGTTCAGGAACAAACACCACAAATGGGCCTTGATGCCAGCCAGCCCATAGAGAAAGGCTTATTCAGGCCAAACGTAACTGAAGACAAAACAGGCCCAGGCAGGCTAAGAGTCCATAATCCGCCATCGAACCCCCGCAACGGGTATCAGGAAATACGATTACAACTTATCAATCAGTCCATACTTATTGATCACTTAGAAATTCAAAATCGAAAGGACCAAAGTGTTTTGAAACAACTACGTGTAGTTAATTTTTGATTCCTGGCTTTTGAATTATACAAAGACAGCATTTCAACTACGTGTAGGGAATGAACCAGTAGGTTCAGGTAACAACTAAGGACAGCATTTCAAGTATTTTCAAAGCATTCAACTAACCAAGCAATTCAAAACAATGTGATGACTAACTAAGCACTTTAATTCAATGATGAACTAATCTTTCATTTTAAGCATACGAACAAACTTAGTTCGACACAGAAACAGAAAAGAGATGAAGCAGGAGGAAAAGAAGACTGGAAATTAAACGAAAACGAAATACGAAAGAAAAGAAAAAGAAAATTAAAAATACCTAATTATCAGGCGGGCCAAATACTGGAATTACTCCTTGTTCCTTTGATTTGGATTGAAACGGACCTTAATCGTGTGTTTTCAATATGAAAGCACACGGCTAAGGTCCAATTCGGTCCAAAGATCCTCCTATGCTCGTTGAGTTTTGAATTAAAGAATTAGGGCTTAGTTTTCTGTGGTTCAACATTCGAGAAACTAGAGGAGGATTTGAGGATAATGGTTTGGATATTTGGGTTGAGGGAGGCTTGGGGGTTCAAGGGTGTAAATTTGGGACGATTTAGTGGTGGCGCCGCCACCAGGGGATCTTGTGTCGGCGCTAGGGTTCTTAGCTTTGAAATCATATTCGACAGGTTCAGGGTCGATTCTAGAGGAAGTCAAGGGGGTTCAGGGGTGTAACTTTGGTGGTGAAAGGATGAACTCGGGTTTGGGGTCGATTCGTTGGTCTAAGATTCGAGCACCTGGACGGGGATTCGAAGGAATTGGTTTGGATATATAGAAAGATGAGGTAACGGGGAGTCTAGGGTGTTAAAATGGGAGGGATTGGACCACCGGAACCGCCGTGAGGCAATTTTCTGTGGGCAGAGGGCGGTGGAGTAAGGCGGATGGATTTTTGGTCTCTGAATGTTTTGGAGACGAAAAGGGCAGGGGAGTTGGCTGGGGGTGGGGTATGGCTTAATATTATATACTAAATTAGGGAATAAATCCACGCCGTTAGATCTAATAAGATCAACGGCTTGGATCAATTCCCTTATGGAAAACGGGGTCGTTTAGTTTTAGTGAGGGATTGGACAGTGCTGGATCGGGTTGTGTTGGGGATTGGGAGAGGCTCAAGGACCATTGGATCAGGCTATTTCAAAGGCTGAGATTCATCGAGCTTAAAACGATATAGTTTCGCGCCCATACTACGTCGTTTCACTGGTCTTGGAGCTGAGCTGATTTGGACCGGGTTGGGGGTTGATTTAGGCTGGATGGGGTGGGTTTCAAGTGTGTTTTGGTTTGGGCTGGGGATTAGTTGCCCAAGTCCAATTTTCTCTCAATTCTTTTCCTTTTATTTTATTTCCTAAATATTTTTTCCCAAAAATTAAAAACTTAAAATCACAAAACCAAATTAACTTAAAATACTAGTTATCTCTAACACAACAATTATTGCAAATAATTAAGTACCAAAATTACACAATTAAAATACTAAAATGCAAAGTGCCTTATTTTTAGGTTTTCTTCATTTTATAAAAATAAGTAGTTAACTATTTGAGTCAAAAATTATACAACTAAATCTTAAATGCGAATGCTATATTTTGTATCTTTTCATTAATTTGCTCAAATAACGTGCACACACAAATGCAAATAATAACAAAAAATATCACAAAAAATTCACCAAATTGCACACAATAAAAATAGACAAATTTTGTTTGATTTTTTTTTTGGAATAATTCATGTGAGGCAAAAATCACGTGCTCACAGAGCTCATGAGGAATTAGTTCAATCTCACTACGGTATTATGGCAGTAATCGTCATTATGAGTTATTGTGTGTTTTGATCTATGGCTTCGAGCCAGGTTGGGGAGTCTGCTATTGATTAGTTGATTGCATGGTTATGTGCTACGATGGTTCCAGTTAAAGGTGTAGTTGTGAATCAGTTATGGCTTATGGAGGTTGAGGCCAGGGATGGCGTGAGTAAAGGAAATTTCAATAAAGGTTATGTTATCTTTATGGGTGTATGAGAATAGTGGAATGACTTGAGTTGTTATTAGTAAAGGATGTATGCTGCATAGAACAGGAAGTTGTTTGGTTGCATTAAGGTGAAGTTATACCCTGTGGTGTCAGAGTGCTAATGACGCACAAGTTATTCGATTTATTTAATCAGTCTAGTTGTGATTGAGTAGAGTGGATGACTCTCGAGAATGGTTTTAATGGGTTTAAGATTTTACATGTAATAATTGGAGATTTTCAAGTTGTATATTTGGCTAGAAACTGAAGAGCATGGGATGTGTGGTGATTTTCTTCTAGATGAGATCAACAGAAAGTTCTTGGCTAGTTGAGTACGTAGCTGCTTGTGGCTTGGAAGGGATATGGAGTCCCCATGTTTATCCTAGGGTGGTATGGTATATGTGGTATGTGGTGTAGGAATGAGATTTGCATGTGTAAGGTCTTAGTTCAGTTCTGAGAGGAAGATCATAAGTCATCAAGCAGCGGGTAACTTCAAATAATTAGGGAGATGAGCTTCAGATAATTAGGGAAATGAACTTCAGACGATTAAGGAAATGGTATTACTAATTGGAGTGACTTGACGAGGGTATACATTTAAGAGAAGCAGTGTGTTTAAGTTGATAGTACATTAGTATTATTGTGGCACTCTCTTGTTGGATCGATAAGTTGATATTCGGGTTAGCTTGGTAGTACAGAAGACTTATATATTTGAACGATGCAATTGGGATCGGATATGGCTATTCGTGTGCTATATGGAATTGGAGACTGGGAGTTCTCATAAACAGGTTATGTTGTGGTTGTGGGTCATGTGTATCAGCACAGTTTACTGACTATCAGGGTTTAGAGACCCGAATGGATCTTTTGTTGATTGGTATGTTAGATTTAGGATGTGATATCAGGTATAGACTGGTTGTTTTTGTGTTGTATTATTCTGGACTATTGAGCTAAGGCGACGATGTTGTCTATGCCGAGAATGCCATGGACTGAGTGGCAAAGTTCGATGGATTATTGTCTAGTAGGGTGGTTTTACATTTTGAAGATTTAGCGGATGGCTAGGAAGGATTGTTTTTCTTACTTGGGTTTTTGGGATAGATGTCAGTGTAGAGACTCCTACTATTGATTCAGTTTCGGTGATGAGGGATTCTTTCGGATGTGTTTCCTGCTGCTGGGCACGTCACTGGACCAGGTTATTGATTTTGGTATTGATTTGGTATCGAGCACCATATCGTATGGCACCGGCAGAGTTAAAGGAGTTGAAAGAGCAACTCTGGAGTTTCCTTGATAAGGGGTTCGTGGGCAAGCCAATGTGGATGTGTGTTCTAACTTGAGTAGGCTTGGTTGGCTCAGAGTTGTAATATTGAGGGATGTGTTGATTCGATTATTATTAAGCTTATCAGTAATCTGGGGAGATCTATAAGTTACCTTTCTGTGTTGCGAGATGTTATGATTTGTTAGTTATAGGCACATATGGTGCAGTTCTATTGGGGTTTTATAGTGGAAGTCGAGCAGGAAGAGTAATTGGGTATTGCTCGGTGAATGGCGTATAGGTTATGTCCTTTCGGGTTTGTATGGTGTAAGTTATTTGTTTCACCATGGTTATGATGATTTGCTTTGGTTCTAGACATCAAATCGCCCGTGATTGTCAATTTTGAGCATAGTGACTTGAGGTGTTCCATGTGGACCAGTATTTTGATAGGGTCGTGCATTTCAGCAAAGTTATGTGAGGTATGATCCTCCCGACTAGATTCGTGTGTTCTGGTTCTACAATGTGTGATGGATTCTCAGCATTGTGTTGTGGTGGTACCGGTGAGCTTGCGGTACAGCTCTCTCATTTGAGTCATTTTTCATGATTTGAATACGTTAAAATTATTTCTTATTGGTGCGCGGATTGCACGATTTGTGGCTTTAGATTGCATTGACATGTCACATCCCCAGAGTAGTTGTGTTGGAACTAGATAAGATAGTCAGAATCTGAAATAAGTACAAACTGATTCGATTTTAGCATGCTAGAAGGATAATATCGAGGTTTGGCTTAGAAGGAAAAGTGGCTTCATGAATGGTTGATCTGAGAAATGGTTATGGCTTATTGCATGTTTCATTTATCATTGGTAGTATATGAAATTGACAGAATGAGACTTTAGTTGATAAGAGGTTTTCAATCGATATTCGATTGTTGTATGCGGCTGCTGTGATTAGAAATTATCGCTACCAGTGTTTGAGTTATGTGGTATATCATGTAATTGCCTTTAAGGTTATAGATATGGTTTGTTACAGCTTGTTCAGACTTATTCACAGTATAAATGTGAGACTCTGATCGTATTGATGATTTTAGAAGTGGAAATATGGTTCTATGGTTTATGGGCTATATTGTATTGTGAAATTTTAGTTACAATGAATTATCGGACCTATATGAGATAGGGTGATGTAGGATCACCCCTGGGTATGTGCATGGTAAGGTTACACAGCGATTTGATGGCTCTCGGAACAACTCTGGGCACGTTCGAGGACGAACGTATGTTTAAGTGTGGGAGGATGTAACGACCCGACCAGGCGTCTTTAGCTTTTACACTTCGCTCGCTAGTTCTTGGGCATGACTAGCCCCGCGTGATGTTTTATCACTTATGTAAATTGTTGGTTTTGGTTTTCTGGGTGATCAGAATGAATTTGGAAGAACAGCTCTCACTTTGAAGCTTGAAATTTGAAAGGTTTGACCAAGATTTGACTTGTTAATATATGATTTTATATTGGAATTTTTATAGTTTGTTTAGCTCCTTTAGGTTATATGGGACTTAGGAGCATGATCGGAATGTGTTTTGGAGGTCCGGAGTAGATTTAGGCCTGAATTGGCGAAATTGAGTTTTTGGCGTTTTTCGGTCGATAGGTGAGATTTTGATATAGGGGTCAGAATGGAATTCTGAAATTTGCAGTAGTTCGACTGTGTCCTTTGGGATGTGTGTGCAAAATTTCAGCTCATTCGGACGTGATTTGGTTAGATTTTATATCAAAAGCGTAATTTAGAAGATTTTGAAATTCTTAAGCTTGAATGTGACGCGAATTTGGTGTTGTGATGTTATTTTGAGCATTTCGTTGGAACAATTTTTAATGATGTTATGGGATATGTTGGCATATTTGGATGAGGTCCCCGCAGCCTCGGGTGAGTTTCGGGTGGTTAAACGGACTATTTCATGCTTTGGAAAAGTTGCAGATTTTTGAGCATCAGCTGTTCACCGGAAAATTTCTGATGCGAGGAGTCGAGTTTGAAAGCTCATATCTTGTAATGTATAAGGAATCAAAAAATTTGCAAAACATGAAAGTTATATCCCTTGCATTCTAGTTTACGTAAAGTTAAGCCATTCATGATTTAGAAATTTTATTAGAAAGTTATGATCGATTGAAGATGGCTGGTGGAGCAATTTTGACAGAATTTTCTGATGCATGGAGCCGACTTTAGTAGCTCATATCTTGGAATATATAGAGAGTTATATGGTGTACAACCTATCAAATGAAGGATCTTCGAGTTTAGTTTCTAAATATTCAAACGGTTTGTCATTTAGATATTTGCAATAGGAGTTATGGGCATTTTTAACAGAAGGTGTACAGCAGGGGAAAATGGCAATATGATGTACAATATGCACAGCGCAAGGTGCAACTCGATGAAGCCTGGGCAGATTGTTTTAAACACGAGTTGTAGCCCATTTCTTTCATTTGGCTTGGACGATTTTGGAGAGCTCAAGGAGGGATTTTCACTAAGAAACACTAGGTAAGTAATTTCTTCCTATTTTTGAGTTAAATATGTGATCTTACATGGATTTAGGCATGAAAAATCAGTAGGAAAATGTGGAGTTAGGGCCTGAGATTTTGAGACATTCTAGGAATGATTTGAGGGGTCAAACGAACTCCGATTTTGGAGTTCTTTATATGTACAAACTCGTGAGATGATGAAGAAAATTTTGGTATAAAGTTTGTCCAGTTCTGTTACGTGGGCCCGGGGGTCGGGTTTTGATAGATTTCGGGTTTTATGCTATAAATCGATATTTTTCTATTGGAATTCATTCATTTAGCATAATCTGATGATAAAAAATCTGAAATTGTTAGATTTGAAGTACTCAAAAGTTAGTTCGAGAGGTAAGCGCGTTGCAGAGTAGCTGTTCGGGCTACTTCGAGGTGAGTAATGATTTTAAATGTTGTCCTGAGGGTGTGAAACCCCGGAATTTCACAGCGTTCGGCTACGTTGAGGTGACAAACACGCTAGATGACGGGTGTGGGATAGTGCACCATTGGGGATTGTGACTTAGTCCATCCTAAATGACTGTTTTACTGCGTATTTGATAGTTGATTGTTTGATATTATTATATTTTAGGCTAAATGCCATATGTGGGCTTCGTGCCAACTGTTTGAACCCATAGGGGATTTTAAATAATATTTTTCTCACTATTTAATATCATAGTGGTGCTCAGTCATGCTATATTTTTACTATTTAAGAACTTAGCTATGTTATTTTTGTTTTAAAAACATTAATTGATATTTTCAAAGATATTTTGAGCTGAGCTTCATATTTTACTGTTGCCCGAGGGGCTTATGAGATTTTAACTGAGTAAGGTCGAGGGCCTGTATTGTGAGGATTCTTTTGGGTCGGGTTGTTCGCCGCAGCACTGATATACTGATTATGATAATGAGACCGAAGGCCTAAGATTGTACGCCACGAGGTGGCTTGTAATTATGCTAATGAGGCCGAGGGCCTGAGATTGTATGCCACGATGTGGCTTGAGATTGATATGAGGCCGAGAGCCTGTTTATGATGCCATGAGATGGCTTGATATTGCGCTTGGACCGTAAGGGCACCCTCCCGGAGTCTGTACACCCCTAATGAGTGCGGGTACCCATTGTGGTATGAGATATAGCCCGAGCGGTTGGTATTATTCTGTTACATTGCCCGAGGGGCTAATTCTGTTGTTACTGTCCCTGAGGGGCAGTTATTATTTGTTTACTTTTCTGTTGTTCTTCCTACACATTGTTAAAATATTTAAAGAATGTTTATGAGATTTCACTGCTTAATTATATTTACTGATTTTACTATGCGTCTTTAGCGAAATGTTGTGCCTTAAGTGGTTATATATTACTAAATCTTCATTTATTTTTATTACTCACTGAGTTGGAGTACTCACTATACTCCTTGCACCCCTGTGTGCAAATTTGTGCGCTACAGGTCCTTTTCCTGAGGGTTGATAGTTCCAGCAGGTCTTCGGAGATTAACTAGGTAGCTGATTCGCTATTCGCAGCCCAGTGCATTCTCCCTCTATCTTAGTTTCTTTTGATTCTGTTATATAGTAGTGTATTAGACTCCAGACTTCTATTTTGTTTTAGATGCTCATGACTAGTGACACCCCGTTGTCGGGCTGTGTTGGTTTTCTTATTCCGCAACTTATACTGTTGTTTTGGATTTTATTTCTATTAAAGATATGGCATTTATTATTTTAACTGCTTAAAGTGAATTGAAAGTGTGTCCCCTGGCCTTGTCTTCACGAGAGGCGCCATCACGAGTGGGTTTGGGTTTAGAGTCTTGACAGAACTAACAGTTATGTGTGGGCTGTCTCCGCATAAGTCGACCAGGTCTGAAGAGTAGTCCACTAGAAATTTAGAAAGGCTACAATTCACCCCCCCCCCTCACCCCTCCCGTAGACGTGTAATTTTTTACCCTTCCCAAGATTTTTTATATTTTAGCACGTAAATATTCAATTTAGGCCTGATATAGCTATTGCAACCCATTTTGACTTTTTACTTTATTTTATTAAAAGAAAAATGAAAATCATAAAAAATATTTTAGTTTATGTATTTTTCCATAAATTTTTTAAAAAAAATTATTTTTAACTTTATAATTTCGAAAACACAAAAATAGTTTCATGTTTAGTTTACTTAATTAGGATTAGCTTTAACATTGTGTAGTATTTCTATCTTATTTAAAAAGAAGAAAGAAAAAAACTCATTGTGTAGTCTAGGAACTCTTCTAGACTCTTCTTTGGGATAAAAAATAAATAAAAAAATACCCTAAGGACATAATATACAAAAGACCTAGGGACTAATTGGAAAATATACAAAATTCACCTAAACCTAGACTCTACCTGAATAAAAATAACGCCTATCAAGGGGGAATGGAAAAAGCTGCGGCTGAAAACAAAAGAACCCCACCCCCATTCTCTATCTTCTTCAGAAGAAGAACCAGCCGTCTCCACCTTTCTTCTTCAACCTTCCATCGACCCCTCCTCTCCATAGACACAGCAGAACCACTAGCCCACAAGTGACAGTGTTAGAAAATAGAGCTCCGTCCCTCCCTGTCCTCTTCGTCCAAATATTAGAGCAGATTTGAGCATTTTATAAGCAGCTTCAGATTTCGAAACATTGTCTTTTGACCCCAAATCAGTCCCAAAGAAATTCAAAAACCAGTCGGAGTTTACTTTCTGTCACTCCGATTTAGTTCGATAATTCCGGCGAGCGTCAAGGTTGTCCGTGGTCATTGTTCATGGGTTCCGTTTCAGCTTCGTCCATGGTTTGTCGTGTCTGAGTTTAAAGTCTCCGAATAAGTAATGTGCTTGTCCATTTTTTAGGTTCGGTTCCTCGACTTCTCATATTCTATTTTGATTGAGTTTGCTTTCTGTAAATTTGTTACTCTCCGATGTATGAACTTAGTAATCTCCTTTAATGCCTTGATCATTTTCGACTCGGTTTGCTTAGTTTTGAAATTCTATAGCCACCGTGATTTTACGAAGAATGTTATGATTCTAGTTGAAAATTGTTGATTCCTTAAGGACTCGGCAGTGTTGAAGTATTACGTGGCCAGTTTGTTTGATTTCCCAGTACTTCGTGTTGCTTTGCTGACTTCGTTGTATTGAAATGAAGGTTTATTGGCGACCAAGTTTAAACTAAATTGCACAGACCATTTTTAAACTAAATTCACTTGTTGAATTAAAAGGCATAAGAACATGGTTCATATCATTACATCTATTGAAGACGTGTGGTGTATTTGTTTGTTCTACTAGAAAAGGATCCGATTCAATAAATTTATTCTACAGATTCCATTCTTTATCATTAATGTTTAGTCTTTATTGAGTCCAAGGTATGGCATCAGTTTTGTTTTGTGATGGGCAAAGTCAAAAGGAGGTTTCATGTTTGTTGTTTGTACGTACAATACAGTTAGCTCCCAAAGGATTAGAGGTTGTTGTGTTAAAATTGTTTCACTGCCTTTAAAGGAAAAAATAAAGATGGGTAGCATTATACAAATCCAATCGTTCATCACCATCAGTATTGCTGAATGAACAGTCTGCTCTTACCATTCATTATCTTGGATCCGCGAAAGTTTGAGAGAGTGTAATGTCAGTGGAGTTCAGTTGCAAATATACTATCGTGGTTGTAGACGCGTTCGCGTGACATGATTACGATTTCTAATTAACAAAATCGGAGTATGCGTTCGCACAACTTCGGCCAAATTTTCTTAATAATAACAAAGTGTTATTAATTGTGGACACGTTCGCGTGACATGATTTTTGACGCGCTAAACAAATGGGTATATGTACGCGTAACCCGTTTCAAGATAATTTTCTAATTAAAAGCGAAAAACGCACATAGGTTTTAAAATCAGTAATTAAATAATTTAATAACCAAGTATGATCAAAGCGACCATGCTATAACCATGGAACTCGGGAATGCCTAACACCTTCTCCCGGGTTAACAGAATTCCTTACCCAAATTTCTGGTTCGCAAACGGTAATTTAGAGTCAATCTTTCCTCGATTCGGGATTTGAACTGATGACTTGGGACACCATAAATCTCCCAATTGGTAACTCAATATTTTTTTAATAAAATAAATCTCGTTTCGTTTGTCACTTAAATTGGAAAAAACTCCCTTTATTATACTCTTTCAAGGGTGTAGTGAAAAAAGGAGGTGTGACAGCTCTAGCGACTCTGCTGGGGACCGAACCCAAAATCTCTAGTTTAGGGTTCAAGAATTCTTGCTTGTTAATATGATTTTTCTTGGCTTTATTTATTTGTTAATATTACTGTACTTTGTGAACCTTTGTGCTAATTGTTATCTATTTACCGCTTTAATATTATTGAATTATATATAATTGCCTTCTTACGCCACCCCTCTGAGTCTTTTGAAAATAGTACATACGTTCGCGTAGCCCGCTTTTTCTATAGAATTATACCAAATAGAGCGAGGTTGGGCAAGAGACAAGGCCGGGCAGACTTTAGTGCTCCCGGTACGTCGCCCCCTCCTCGACCCCAGTTGTCTGCTCGGGTACCCCAAGTTTAGACCAAAACTCCAGGATTTAAACCTAGAAAAACCCAGCTTCATGCCGGATCCTAGTAGGAACGTTTGTTTGCATCATATGCATTCGACTTAGGTGACTCAACATAGGGGTTGAGTCCGTATAGGACAGGTTTACCCAAAATAACAGACCATCTTGATCCATCGTGCGTACTACATGTTGCATTTATTTAAGGGTAAGAGGGTTATTTGGCGGACCAATGATAGCTGAGGGCAAATGAAAAAATAAAAAAAAAAATAATGAAAAAAAAAGAGATAGGGTGAAGTATGAAAAATAAAGCAAGTAGGGTCTGATCATGTTTTCTGTCATATTTTTGAAAAAGAAAAAAAAATGAAAAATTCAAAAAAGATTTTGCACTTTCCATAATTTTCCAAAAAAAAAAAAAGACAAAAACCAAAAAAGGAGGAAAAAGAAAATTCCAAAAAGATTTTGCATGTTTCATCATTTTCAAATAAAAGACAAAAATATGTCTTCTCTAAGTTAGTTATTTTTTTTTTAATTTTCGCCTGTATCCAATCTGCCCGAACTACGCATACCTGATTCTCGTCTTTCGGGGCGTGATACGTAGGCAACCCACATAGGGTCCGGTCTTTCTAGTAAACTTAGGTTTTTGGCTCTGCGGGGTCTCAGCTAAATTTTGCACTTCTAGCCATCATTTGACTAAATAAACCATTTTGCAAAAAATAGCCTAAACCATGTCTTGCATGTGTCTAATAGGGAGTATTATTATCTCACCTAGTGTTGGTTTGAGGTTTTTCATACAGATATAGATCTATTTACCGGAGTTTGGGCATGACAGACACCCCGTGACCATCCAGTCAGGATCGCTCAGTCAGGAGTTGCTTAAGGAGATTTGTTTTATTTTTGTGTTTTGAGTATGTTCTTCATTTTATGTCGGCTTTTACTTTCTAGTTTTGTACTGTAATGTCAAGTCTTTGTTATTGTATTTTCTGCTTTATATTTGAAAAAATGTGCTGTAACTCAAAAATCCAAAAAAAAAAAAGAGATTTTGCATTTTATATTTCCGTTATAAGTTTTCTTTAGAATATTAATTCTAGAAATAGAAAAAATATTTGAGGTTATTTTTCCTTTAAGCAATTAATATCTAGGACTTAAAATAAATGGTTTTTATATTTCCTTTAGTATATTAAGACTAAAAATCCAAAAAAAGAAGAGAATTTTCTTTTAGTACATCTTTAAAAGGTTTTCTTTAAGGTATTAATTCTAAAAATCCAAAAAAGATTTTTTTGAGGTTCTTCTTTGGGAAACTAATGAAAAATAAAAAAAATCCTTTTATTTTTATTAGAACTTTAGGACATTGTACATAGTAGAAAAGAAAATAACATGATTTCCTTCCTAAAAAAAAGTTAAAAAATATTTTTCTCTTCTAGAATTTTTCCTTAATAGAGAATTTGTGTCAAAAGAAAAAAAAGGAAAGAAAAAATAATCCGTTAAGCTTGAGTTTAGAATAGGTTATAAAATATTAAGTCTAGGAAAAACAAGAAAAAATGAAAAAAAAAAGTTTTGTTTCTTTTTCTATTAGAGTAGTCATTAAGAGGGAAAAAAAAAAAAGAACGTTATGTTGTTTCTTTTACTCCTGATCTTCCAGTGGGGTCATGATACATAGAAACCTACATAGCGTTCGATCGAATTATTTTTTTTAAAGAAAAAAGAAAAAAAAGAAAAAAGAGAGGAAAAAGGAAAAAAAGAGGTGAAATCATGGGATGTGAGAAATGAAAGGAAAGAAAAGAGTGATAATTAAAAGGGAAAAAAAGGAAGGAAAATGAGCAAGCAAGTGCTAGAAAAGCAGAGAAAAGAGAGGTGGAAATGGACAAACTGGGTTGATGCCAACTGACCTTTGTACCCTCGAAGTCATTTTAGAACCAATAACTCTGGCTAGGTGCATTGCACAAAAAGTGAGATTATCTTATGTTAAATGCCCTAACGCTAACGTGATGGCTTCATTTTGTTATATTCATAGCAGAAGAGTGTTTGGTTTGTCGGTTTTAAAGTGGTAACTCTTCTCTACAACACAAAGTCAAAAGGCAATGGCAGACAACAACAGAACTGAGTTGGTTGATACCGGTGCCCGAAAGCAGTTGGTTGAACTAGACAATGGGTTGGTTGAAGAGGTAAAGATGTTAAGACAACACATGGCTGACGTGTATCAGTCTTGGATAACCGGGAAGGCACCATCCCTGCCACCACCTAGCTTCCTAGATGCCGCCCTTACCCAAACTCTGGACACAATGCCAGATGATCCTTCATACTCTCAGAATCCACCCGCTTATCTCCAAGCTCATGAAGCCCAATATTACCCCTTATCTATCCAACTAATAGGTTACTTTCGAAGGCAAGCACCAGCATCCCAAAATTCTCATGTGCCTTCACAGCATTTTCAAGCACCCAACAATACTAGAAAACTGAGGCATGGAGGGAAACAAAGGCAAAAAGATAATTTCACTCCCATTGGACAATCCTACACAAGTTTGTTTGAAAATTTAAAGCATTCTGGCCTGATTGAGCCGCTCCTCGGCTATAATCCAGACCCTTATGCAAAAGGCTTTAATCCTACTATTCGATGCATGTTCGACTCTAATGCCCATAGGAGTAGCATTGAAGATTGTCGCTCTTTGAAAAGGGAAATAGAAAGAAGGATTCAAGAAGGGGTAGTTGTGGTCAATGATAGTGACAAGGAGCATGCAAATCCTCTTGGGAACTTGTTGATTAAAATTGATAATGGTCTTGGCGATATTGATGCGAAGCTCAGTGGCTAAGATGTCGTGCTTGGTAATTAGGAAGACGCTCCATTTCTTGGTCAGTCGGAGTGGAGTTTTGGTGGTTTATTTTGTTATCATTTATGTTGTCTGGGTTATTTCAGGTTTGTAATCCGGATATTGTCTTGTGACTCAAACCCTTCTATCCTTTCACTTTGTCTTGTTTGTTCAGTCGTAGTAGCTTGTTTAGTGTTGTCTAGGTTTGTTCAAGGGTTGTAACCCTAGTCTAGTTTGCTTGTCTTGTTGTTTGAACCGTTTTACTGCCTGTCTAATGCAATTTCCTATTTTCTATTATTTCTAGCCAATGTCTTTTGTTTAGATCTCTTTTCTTTCTACAATTCTTTTCATGTTGGCTCTAGTGACATGACATCCATGCGTAATTCTCAGCCTGGTTTTAAAAGCCAGATTAGTCATGAAACAATGTTAAAGAGGTAGGGACATTTGAGAGAAATAAGTAAAGGCATTTTGAGATCATTCCAAGCTCGAATTGTGTGAAAGTGGGGCAGATAGAACATAAAAAAATCCTATTGAAATGGATCATGCCTCATCGGGTTGAAGCTAAAGGTAGTTTTCCAAATTGACAGGGGTCGTTCGTGGTAATAAGAGTGAGAGTGTTGTCCGATAGTGCGTGGTGTTTAATAGATGTAGAAGGAGAATGTGTGGATATGGTTATCAAGTCTGGTACGATCAAAAGATGTTACAAATGTTTTCCTTGGTTTGTTTAATTGTGTTGTTTGTACTTGGCATGTTTGGAGATTGGAATGACGAAGGCATTTTTTCTGCTATCTCAACACTTTATCCTTCATTACCAATTTGAGCCTTATTTATTTTCTTTCATACCCCTCTTTCAAAATTAGTAACAAAGATCAGAAACGCAAGCGTAAAAGTTAAGTAAAGAAAAAAGAAGAAGAAGAGGAAAAAGAAAAAGAAAAAGAAAAAGAAAAAGAAAATAATAAAACAACAAAAAGAGAAAAGGAAGAAAGAAAATAAAAGAAGAAAAAGAGGAAGAAAAAGAAAAGAAAAATCACAACAACAAAGTAATTTCTATGACATGAACTACGTTCGACCTGATTCCTTTTAAGGATACGTAGGCAGCCTCACGGTTCAACCCCATTAAAGTAAAATTCAAAAGTCCTCAAGCAAAGAAACTGGGGTAGAGTTTGTGGTTATTGTAAGAAATCTTATTCCGAAAGTTGTAATTTTGAACCCATTTGAATTATTTTGAGCTTTTGATACCGTTTCTTTCTAACCCTATCCAAAAGCCCACGCTACGGTCCAAAGAAAGACCTTCTAATCAATCTTCGAGAAATTCCAAGTCAAGAAAGTAGAGGTGATTCATGTCAGGGGCAACACTCCAGTCCAAGAAGAAAAATAATGAAAATGAGAGAGTCTTATTGGTGAAAACCCTCACGGGCACCGTAAAGCGACGGGAGTTAAGAGAAATAAAAAATGAGTGAGTCTTATTGGTGAAAACCTTCACGGGAACCTTAAGGCAACTATAAGCTGAGAGAAATCAAGTAATAGAGGCTTGATGGTAAAAACCCTTTGGGCACTACAAGTTGAAAAAAGATTGTGAATTAGATTGGATAATCGGAGCATTGAAGCCCAGTTTCACGGCTTAGAGGGTACAACAAGAGTTGAACATCAGACTTGCTTGACAAACTAGACCACAGGTGCATGTCATGGTCGTTAGAGTTGGTATCCAATCTGATAAGTTTCTCCTTTGTAGTTTTCTTGTTAGGAATCATCTCTTTCCCTTGTCCTGTACTCAACTCCTTCTGTCATGTTTACTTCCTTTTTCTGAGTCTGTTTGGTCAAAACAAGTGAGAAATGACTTCAAAATTTGCCACCAGCTTTCCAATTGCATAAAATAGGGTCTAGCTAACACATCAAAATGTCATGTTAGGAAAAACACAACAAGCGCATTGAGCTGGTAACAATCAACATGCTTTGGGATCCTTGTGAAATACAAAGTTTTGGTACATATCAATTCATGAACAATGCAACAAGATGGAGGGTGTTTGGTGAACGGATCAGAGGTATTTTATGTGATAGGATTGACAAAAAGGTGGTTGACCAGTGACAAGCAGGGCCTTCAAGTGGAAATCAAAGTTATCATGGCAAGTGAAGGAACAATAGACCTCGATACCAAGGCTGGTGAGTTAAGTCAGGAGAATAGCATGCGCACTAAGTGGATGGCAATTGACGTGTTTTGGAATTCATGAGAAACACAAAGGTGCATTACATATCAATACAAGAAACACGATCCAACAGATGGAGGGGGTTAGGTGGACGGATCAAAGGTTTTTTCGGTGAAACACAAAGATTGGTAAATGTCAGTTCATGAGCAATACAACAGATAGAGGAATTGGGTCTGAACGGAGAAGAGGTATTTTCTGCGATAAGGGTAACAGAGAAAGTGGTTAGTCAATGAACAAGCAAGGTCTTCGAGTGGAAGTCAAAGTGATCATGGGAAGTGAAGGATCAATCGCCCTAAAAGTCAAGCCACAAACCAACCACCATATTTTTAAACTAACAAGATTTTCTTTGATTTGAAAGTAGGGAAGAAAATTTTCTTTGTTTTGTCTATTTTTGTTGATGTCAGGCGCCCACCTAGAGAACAAGGGAACACATTTCAAGTTCAGCAATTAGGCGCCCACCTGGAGAACAAGGGAATACATTTCATGTTCAGCAATCAGGCGCCCACCTGGAGAACAAGGGAATACATTTCATGTTCGGCAATCAGGCGCCCACCTGGAGAACAAGGGAGTATAATTCAAGTTTTAGCTTTCAAGTTCTTACTGATATATGGTAACATGATTTAGTTTTACACTCACATCTGTGCCCAGCCACCAAACTGGGTAGAAAATTTTCTTTGGTTTGTCTATTTTTGTTGAAATCAGGAGCACACCTGGAGAACAAGGAAATACATTTCAAGTTCAGCAACCAGGCGCCCAACTGGAGAACAAGGGAATAAATTTCAAGTTCAGCAATCTGGCGCCCACCTGGAGAACAAGGGAATATATTTCAAGTTCAGCAATCAGGCGCCCACCTGGTGAACAAGGGAGTATAATTTAAGTTTTAGCTTTCAAGTTCTTACTGATATTTGGTAACATGATTTAGTTACACTCACATATGTGCCCAGCCACCAAACTGGGGCAGAAAATTTTCTTTGTTTTGTCTATTTTTGTTGAAGTCAGGTGCGCACCTGGAGAACAAGGGAATACATTTCAAGTTCAGCAATCAGGCGCCCACCTAGAGAACAAGGGAATACATTTCAAGTTCAGGAATCAGGCACCCACCTAGAGAACAAGGGAATACATTTCAAGTTCAGCAAACAGGCGCCCACCTGGAGAACAAGGGAATACATTTCAAGTTCGGCAATCAGGCGCCCACCTAGAGAACAAGGGAGTATAATTCAAGTTTTAGCTTTCAAGTTCTTACTGATATTTGGTAACATGACTTAGTTTTACACTCACATCTATGCCCAGCCACCAAACTGGGGCAGAGAACTTTCTTTGTTTCTATTTTTGTTGAAATCAGGAGCCCACTTGGAGAACAAGGGAATACATTTCAAGTTTAGCAATCAGGCGCCCGCCTGGAGAACAAGGGAATACAATTCAAAGTTTCGCAGTCAGGCGTCCACCTAGAAAGAGGGAAAACATCTCAGATTACAATTCAAGGCGGCACCAAAAGGATTCCACCGGAAGAATACAAGTCAACAAGGCAACAAGAACCATTCAAGACTCAAGATCAAGCTTCAGAAGACTTATAGATAGGAATCTTGTAACTCGTAGTTAACAGGCTTAGCTAGTCTGTTTCATGTTTCGATTTTTTATATAATAACAGGACCGCAGAACGGAACCTCGGCGGAATGGCACCTCGACCGGCTCTCCACCTCGGCATACTCCATCATCTCACTCACTTCTAAACTACATGTGACCTGATTCCTTTATAGCAAAGGATATGTAGGTAGCTCAGATACCAGGGCTTGGTCACATTCCCCTTTTCTTAGTTTTAGTCTCTCCCAAATAAGGGTCAGGTCAAAAAACTTGTCTAGTCGTTCTTTGTGTGAAAACTCTTCACGTTTTCAGTCAAAGAGGGGCAGCTGTAGACATGTGATTTTTGACCTACCCCAAGATTTTTTATATTTTAGCACGTAAATATTCAATTTAGGCCTAATATAGCTATTTCAACTCATTTTGAGTTCTTACTTTATTTTATTACAAGATATATGAAAATTATAAAAACTATTTTAGTTTATATATTTTTTTATAAAAATTTTTTAAAAAATGTTTTTTCTTTATATAATTTCGAAAACACAAAAATAGTTTCATGTTTAGTTTAATTAATTAGGATTAGCTTTGGCATTGTGTAGTCTAGGAACCCTTCTAGACTCTTCTTTGGGATAATAATAAATAAAAAAGACTCTAAGAACCTAATATATAAAAGACCTAGGGACTAATTGGAAAATATATAAAATTACACCTAAACCTAGACTCTACCTATAGAGGAATAAAAATAACGCCTATCAAGGGGGAATGCAAAAAGCTGCGGCTGAAAACAAAAGAACCCCACCCCCGTTCTCTATCTTCTTCAGAAGAAGAACCAGCCATCTCCACCTATCTTCTTCAACCTTCCATCGACCCCTCCTCTCCATAAACACAGCAGAACCACTAGCCCGCAAGTGACAGTGCTAAAAAATAGAGCTCTGCCCTTCCCTGACCTCTTCGTCCAAATATTAGAGCTGATTTAAGCATTTTATAAGCAGCTTCAGATTTTGAAACATTGTCTTTGACCCCAAATCAGTCCTCAAAGAAATTCAAAAAACAGTTAGAGTTTAGTTTCTGTCACTCTAATTTAGCTCGATAATTTCGGCGAGCATCAAGGTTGTTCGTGGTTGTTGTTCATGGGTTCTGTTTCAACTCTGTCTATTCTGTCGTGTCTGAGTTTAAAGTCTCCTCATAAGTAATGTGCTGATCCATTTTTGAGGTTCGGTTCCTCGACTTCTCGTACTCTGTTTTGCTTAAGTTTGCTTTCTGTAAATTTGTTACTCTCCGATGTATAAACTTAGTAATCTCCTTTAATGTATTGATCATTGTTGACTCAGTTTTCTTAGTTTTGAAATTCTGTAGCCGCCGTGATTTTACGAAGAATGTTATGATTCTAGTTGAAAATTCTGGATTCCTTAAGGACTCGACATTGTTGAAGTATTACGTGGCAAGTCTGTTTGATTTCGCAGTACTCTGTGTTGCTTTGCTGACTTCGTCATATTGAAATGTAGGTTTACTAGCGACCAAGTTGAAACTAAATTGCACAGACCATTTTTAAACTAAATTCACTTGTTGAATGAAAAGGCATAAGAACTTTGTTCATATCATTACATTTATTGAAGACGTGTGATGTATTTGTTTGTTCTACTAGAAAAGGATCTGATTCAATAAACTTGTTCTTCAAATTCCATTCTTTATCGTTAATGTTTAGTATTTATTGAGTCCAAGGTATGGCATCAGTTTTGTTTTGTGATGGGCAAAGTCGAAAGGAAGTTTCATGTTTGTTGTTTGTACATACAATACAGTTAGCTCCCAAAGGATTAGAGGTTGTTGTGTTAAAATTGTTTCACTGCCTTTAAAGGAAAAAATAAAGATGGGTAGCATTACACAAATCCAATCGTTCATCACCATCAATATTGGTGCTAAAATGAATAGTCTGCTCTTACCATTCATTATCTTGGATCCGCGAAAGTTTGAGAAAGTGTAATGTCAGTGGAGTTCACTTGTAAATATACTATCGTGGTTGTGGACACGTTCACGTGACCTGATTAATTTTTCTAAAAATAAAATCGGAGTATGCGTTCGCACAACTTCGGCCAAATTTTCTTAATAATAATAAAGCGTTATTAATTGTGGACACGTTCGCGTGATATGATTTTTGACGCGCTAAACAAATGGGTATACGTACGCATAACCCGTTTCAAGATAATTTTCTATTTAAAAGCGGAAAACGCACATAAGTTCTAAAATCAGTAATTAAATAATTTAATAAGCCAAGTATGATCAACGCGACCGTGCTAGAACTACGGAACTCGAGAATTCCTAACGCCTTCTCCCGGGTTAACAGAATTCCTTATCCGGATTTCTGATTCGCGAACTGTAATAAGAGTCAATCTTTCCTCGATTCGGGATTTGAACCATTGACTTGGGACACCGTAAATCTCCCAAGTGGCGACTCTGAATTTTTTTAATAAAATAAAACTCATTTCGATTGTCACTTAAATTGGAAAAAACTCCCTTTATTATACTTTTTCGAGGGTGTAGTGTAAAAGGATGTGTGACACCCCCCTGCCCCTCTTGTACTTTCATTTCCTCCTTAAAAATATTCGTCCTCGTATGTTGCTAGGGCCTTATTCTTAAGCTAAGAATCATTCCTTAGGTCCTTGAACTTCTTAAATTTTCTTAGCACTACTCACTTTCCCAAGGGACTCAAAATTTTGGCTAACTCCCTAAAATTTTAAAAATTTCGGCAGAGTCTCCCCTGTAAATTTGACTATCCAAAAAAATATCCGTATCACAAATATAATAACTATACTAACCACAACAAAATATACCATAACAAACCATTCATAGGCACCGTACACAACTCATAAACTAATTACTTATACTCCGGCAAAGAGGTTCTACAATAGCTAACTAAAATCTAAAGCACAACACTGCAGCAAAAAGTAAATAACTTTAATAAATTAAATGTACTTTAGCATTGTACTAAATTATTTAATAACTAAATATACTCTGAGTAAAACTAAATTACTTCGACAACTAAGTATAATCTAGCAAAGACATAAACACATGCGAACTTATATTTAATAAGTAAAATATAAATGTCATGCCAAACCTAGGTTCATGTATCTTTTTCCTCAAATAAATATGGATACTTCCTCCTCATATCTTCCTAGACCTCCCACGTAGACTCTTTTGAATCATGATTACTCCACAAAACTTTTATTGATGCTATATCTTTTGTTCTCAACTTTCTTACTTGACATCTTCATAAGTCAAGACTTTCTTAATTTCTATCGTATCAGCAGGTATTATATGTGACTCATCATGAATGTACTTTCTAAGCATAGACACATGAAAGATAAGATGAATAGAGGACAACTCAATAGGAAGTTCTAGCTCATAAGCCACATTTCCTTTCTTTTCTATAATTTCATAAGGCCCGATAAATCTAGGACTAGGTTTCCCTTTCATACCAAAACTCATAACTCCTTTCATTGGTGAAACTTTAAAAAATACCTTGTCACCATCTGACAAGAGGCATCGTGATTTAGTTTTTTTTTTTTTTAAAAAAAACCATAAACTCTAAGTCACGATGCCTCTTATCAGAATAGGACTTTTGACGGCTCTGAGGCACTTTTTGTCTTTCTCTGATTAGCTAAACTTTCTCTAAGACATCACAAACAAACTCTAGATCAATCAACGGCACCTCTGCCGCTTTAAACCAACCCACTGGAGACCTACATCTCCGCTCATACAAGCTTTATAAGGAGCCATACCATTGTTGTACTGAAAGCTGTTATTTTAAGCAAATTATATACGTGGCAGGTGATCATCCAAATTACCTCCAAAATCTATAACACGTGCTCGTAGCATATCTTTGAGTGTCTGAATAGTCCTTTCTACCAAACCATCGGTCTGTGGATGGAAAGCAGTGCTTAAATTGATCGTGGTATTCCGAAATTCTTGCCAAAAGTGCATTGTGAATTGAGAGCCTCTCTCAAATATAATTCAAACTGCAGGCAATTGGACTATTTCGTTGACGTACAACTGTGCATACTGCTCTGCGGAATTTGTCGTCTTTACAGGTAGGAAATAATCGAAATTGCTGAGTCGGTCTACAATAACACAAATTGAATTGTGCTTACGGTATGTGCGAGGTAGACCTACTACGAAATTCATATTAAACATTTCCCATTTCCATTGTGGTATCTCCATATCTTGCGCTAGGCCACCAGGCCTCAGATGCTCGGCTTTGACTTGCTAGAAATTCAAACATCTAGCCACATGATCTGCTACTTGTTTCTTTATGCATTTCCACTAGTACCACTCTTTCAAGTCCAGATACATTTTGGTAGCACCAGGGTGGATATAGTACCTCGAGCTATGAGCTTCTTCCATTATGGCCTTTATCAGACCATTTACATCAGGCACATGTAACTGATCATTTACTTCAAAACTCCATCACTTCCTAGAGTGAAAGCAATGATTTCTTTGTTTTTGACTCCTTCTTTTAACTTCACTAAGTATGAATCTTCGTCTTGCTTAGCCTTAACATGCACAACAAGGGAGGATTGCAATAAGGCATAAGCAGTTATACCTCCTTCCTCGGTCTCATCCAATCTAATTCCATCATTTGCTAGTTTTTTAATTTCTTGGCCCAAAGATCCCCTTTGTACTGCAAGATAGGCCAAGACACCCATTGACGTCCTACTAAGTGCATCTGCTACAAAATTAGCTTTGGCCGAGTGATAAAGGATATTGATGTCATAATCTTTCAATAACTTGAACCACCTTCTTTATCTCAAATTTAATTCTTTTTGCTTGAAAATGTATTGGAGGCTCTTGTGATCTGTAAACATTTCAGAATGCTCGCCATAAAGGTAGTGTCGCCATATTTTTAATGCAAACACCACTATTGCAAGCTCCAAGTTATGTGTGGGTAGTTCTTCTCATTATTCTTTAACTACCTGGAAGCATAAGTAATAACTTTTTCATATTGCATAAGAACACAATCAAGACCACTCTAGAGGTATCACAATACATTGTGAATCCCCAGAACATGTCGGCAAAGTTAACATAGGTGCAGTGGTCAACCTCTTCTTTAACTCTTAAAAACTCTGCTCACAAGCATCTGACCACTGGAACTTAACTGATTTCTGAGTCAACTTAGTTAATGGAGCTGCAAGTGAGGAAAATCTCTCTACAAACCTTCTATAGTATCCACCTAATCCCAAAAAACTCCGAATTTTGGTTGGCGATGTTGGCGTTGGCCAGTTCTTGACTACTTCTACATTCTGAAGATCTGTTTTTATGCCTTCACTATATGCCACATGGCCTAAGAATCCCACTAACTGCAACCAGAACTCGCGTTTTCAAAAGTTGGCATAAAGCTCATTCTCCTTCAAGGTCTGTAAGGCTATCCTAAGGTGTTTGGCATGCTCATCCTTGCTCTCAGAGTATACCAAAATATCGTCTATAAATACGATAATAAGGGTATCAAGGAATGGGTTGAAAACTCTATTCTTGTAGTCCATAAATGCAGCTGGAGCATTTGTCACCCCGAAGGACATTACTAGAAATTCATAGTGCCTGTAGCGACTTCTAAAGCTGTTTCAGATATATCCGCTTCTCTTATTCTCAACTGGTGGTACCCCCAACCTCAAGTCTATATTTAAAAATTACTTTGCACCCTAAAGTTGATCAAATAAATCATCAATTCTTGGCAGTGGGTACTTGTTCGTAACGGTAACCTTATTCAACTACCGATAATCGATGCATATTTTGAGAGAACCAACTTTCTTCATGACAAACAGGACCGGGTCACCCCACGATGAAACACTCGACCTGATGAACCCTTTTTTAAGAAGGTCTTTCAATTGTTCTCTCAACTCATTAGGTTTTGCTAGAGCCATCCTATAAGGAGGTATAGATATGGGTTGAGTGCCTGGTATGAGATCGATGACAAATTCTATGATTCTTTTAGGAGAAAGTCTAGGAAGGTCACCTGGGAAAACTTCTGGAAATCATCTAACAACAAGCATAGACCAAAGAGCTGGTGGTTCTGATTCTGGATTAATGATGTGAGCCAAATAGGCGAGACACCCCTTACTGGTCATTCATTATGCCTTAAGGTAAGAAATAAACCTACCTACAAGCAATATTGAACTAACCATCCACTATAAGACTTCTTCATTTGGAAACTGGGGTCTCACTATCTTGGCACAACAATCTAACATGGCATAGCAAGAAGACAACCAATCCATACACATGATCACATCAAAATCCTCCATTTCTAACTTTATGAGATCGGCCTCGGTGCTACGACCTTGGACTGAAACTATACAACCTCTATAGACTCTTGTGACATTCACTAACTCGCCAACTAGAGTAGATACTAGGAATGGCTCACTAAGTTGTTTTGGTTCTAGCCTGAGGTTAATTGAAAAGTATGGAGTCACATATGAAAAAACTGAACCTGGATCCATTATGGCATAAGCGTTATGTGAGAAGACTAGAAGTATACCTGTAATAACTTCTGCAGATGCGTTTGCACTCTAATAATCAAGTGTAGCAAACAAACGGGGTTGTCCCCCCTCCATGAGTAACTCGATCTGCACCTCTGCATACCCAGTCTGATTATGAGAACCATGGGCCTAAGATGGTGCAACTGTAGTAGCTGAGGAACTACAAAGACGAGTTGATCCACCACTGAAATTACGTTGCAACTTTAGGTTTTGCCTTTATATGACCAACATTTCCGCAATGATAGAAACCATGAAACCCGAGCTTGCACTGACCTGAATGTTGCCGCTCACATATTCCACAAAGACCTTGTTGGTGTGAATGTTGCTCGGCATGACTCTTGCTATATGAGGATGATGTCCTAAAATTCTAATTCTGGCGAGACTGGTTTCTATAACTTTGAGTACGTCTGAAGTAAGACCCACCACCTGAGTGATGACTGGACTGAGTTAGTGCTAATGACTCCTTATTAAAAGAACCCCTTCCGCCTCCACTAGATGTACAATTAAACCTACCCGTTGTCTGGGCTTTCTTGTTATGTTCTTTTTCTTTTCTCCTTTGTTGTCTGTGTTTTTATAAGTGCTTGGCAATAGAGGAGAAAGTTGTCATTCCTACTGCTGCAACTGATGTGGTATCCTTAATGTGGTAAGGAAAACCGCCAACAAACCGGTGAATCTTTACTTTTTTTGTCTTAACCGTGTGAGAAGCATGCTTGGCCAACCTTATAATTTCCATGTAGCATTCTTGCACAATTTTATTCCGTTGCTTGAGCTATTCAAACTCTGTAGCCTTAGCTTCCCTATCCTCTTCCAGGATAAAGTTAGCCATGAAGGCCTCTTAAAATTCTTCCAAAGTAGGCGGACCATCATCTTCTTCTCTTTCCTTTTCCCACATCTCAAACCAAGCGCCAGCCACATCTCTAAGTTGGTAGGCACCCAGCTCCACATCTTCATCATCAAATGCCTTCATCACTTGGAGGGATTTCTTGACTCCTTCTAGCCACAACATTGGATCTTCATCAGCTATAGAACCATGGAACAATAGAGGACTCAACTTTAAAAATTCATTCATTTTTTAGGACTCAAAATTGTTCTGTCTATTTGATTGAGGTGGAATCTCATCTCTTCTCTTGATCTGGTTGGCCATGAAGGCTTTAACATCTCCATAGCACTGTTGACAGCATTAAACATCTGACCCACCTCTGGAGATATAGTTGTCTGAGCCGGAGCTGCTATTGGGGGCGGCACTGGATCCTGAAGTACTGGATCATCATGCTCAACACGGGGTACTTGAACCCTCGTTCTGGATTTACTCTTCCTTTTCTAAGTTAAAAACTTCTTATTTCTACCTTGAGCCACAATAGTCACAATAGTTTCTTTAGCAACATCCTGAGTGTCGCTGTCACGACTCGAATTTTTCACCCTAGGAGGTCGTGATGGCGTCTACTCGTAGAAGCTAGGCAAGCCACAATTCATAACTCCTAACTCTTTTATTTTAAATTCATTTTACCAATCATAACAACAAGCTTTAGATAGTTGAATATTAGCAGAAATACAAAATCAAAGCGGGAGACTTAAATTAAATAAACTGAATAATAATGCGGAAATCATCATATGCCTCTACCCAAGAACTGGTGTCACAACATCCACAGAATACTAGGAGTACTAAATACAATCGTTTGAAAGAAAAATAACATTGTTTGTCTCAAAAACATGAGATAACAGACTGAATATAAGATAGAGGAGACGCCGGGCCTGCGGACGCCTGCAAGGCTAGCTCGGTGTCTCGGTGGACTGAAGGAAAACTCCCGAAATATTGCTGTTGTCCGCTACCTGGATCTATTCAAAAGAGCATAGAGTGTAGTATCAGCACAACCAAACCAACGTGCTGGTAAGTGCCTAGCCTAACCCCGATGAAGTAGTGACGAGGCTACACAGGACTACCACATAAACCTATGCAGTTATATATATACCTACAGTTGGAAAATAACAAGAATAACCAATTTAAATGTGAAGGGGACATGCTTCGGGGATAAAACGTAATATAGGAATTCAAGAGAATAATAAGGAACATCAATAAATTATCTCTAGCATGGATAAGGGAAATAAAAGCAAATTTCACTGTCAGTACACATCTCGTTGCAGGCGTGCAACCCGATCCCATTTCTTAATGTTTCCATGCTAGGCATACCACCCGCTCCCATTTTTATCAAATCTCGCGATAGGCGTACCACCCGCTCCCATTTCATCAATATCTTGTGGTAGGCGTACCACCCGCTCCCATTTCAATCAATATGTTGTGGTAGGCGTACCACCCGCTCCCATTTCATCAATATCTTGTGGTAGGCGTACCACCCGCTCCCATTTCAATCAATATCTTGTGGCAGGCATACCACCCACTCCCATTTCAATCAATACAAAGTCACAATAAAATTCTGGCAAGGGAAACAAAGCAATATAGTAATAATTTCCCGGCAAGGGAACAACAATATCAAAATAACCATCCCGGGAAGGGAGAATCAGCTATAACCAAATCCTAGCTCAACTCTTACTCAGCTCGATTAATAGCAGTACTCAAGCATAAATAAAGTCTACGAGAATAGACAAAATCTCTACTCAATATCAAGAATCATCAATTTAAAGCATCCGAAGTGTCATTTAAGAACACAAGAACTATCATTTTAAGACACACGGTCATGCTCGACACCAACGTATAGATACTCGTCACCATGCTTATACGTCGTACTCAACAAGAAGCAATTAGCAAATAAGACTCAACTCCTAGTCCCTCAAGCTAGGGTTAGGCCAAACACTTACCTCAATGCCTTGAATACAACTGAAGCCTCAATTATAGCTTTACCCCATGATTTCACCTCCAATTCGCTCGTATCTAATCACAAATTTCTTAATTACATTAATAAACACTAAATAAATCAACCCCTACACATGAAAATGAGTTTTCCAAAGTTTTACCCAAAAAGTCAAAATGCCCCCGGGCCCACGTGGTCAAAACCCGAGGTCTGAACCAAAACCTGATTACCCATTCCGCCACGAACACTAATATATAATTTGTTCTGAAATCGGACCTCAAATTGAGGTCCAAATCCCCAATTTTTGAAAAACTAGGTTCTACCCAAAACACCCAATTTCACCCATGAAAATCATTGATTTTAAGTTGAAAACATGTTAAATGATGTTAATGATTGAAAGAAATGAGTAAAAACTTACTTACAATTGATTTGGAAGAAGACTTGTTCTTTAAAAATCACCCAAAGAAGTTTGTGTTTTGAAATAATGTGAAAAATTGCTCAAAAATTGACTAAGTATAAAAAATGCAGGTTACAGATATAGGAATTGCGAATAGGAGTTCGCAATTGCGAACCCCGACCTGACATGGGAACTGTGAAATGAAGTTCGCATTTGCGAACACTGAACAAAAATGAGGGCTTTGTATTTGCGACAAAAGATGTCGCATTTGTGAAATTCCCAGTTCCGCATTTGCAAACCATTGGTAGCATTTGCGAACACATCACATATTCTCTTTCCTCGCATTTGCAATGTTAGGCACGCATTTGGGAGACCTGCTTCGCAAATGCGAAAACTGCAGAGCAGGCATACCAAAAAAATTTCAAAGTTCAAGAATGCACCTGTGGCATATCCAAAACTCACCCGAGCCCTCGGGGCTACAAATCAAATATGCACACAACCTCAAAAATATCCTACGGACTTATTCGCGCGATCAAATTGCCAAAATCACATCATATACATCGAATTAAACCTCAAAATCCAAGAATTCTTTCAAACCTCATAAAACATCAAATTTTCCAATTTATGTCCGAATCACGTCAAACGACGTCCGTTTTCAACCAAATTTTACAGGAATGACTTAAAGCATATATAAGACTTGTACAAGGAGCCGAAAATAAAATACGGGTTCGATACCAATACATTCTAATCAAATATCTTTTCAATTTTCCATAAGAATTTCAGAAAAATAATTTCTCTCAAAAATTCATATCTCGAGCTCGGGACATCGGAATTCGATTCCGGGCATATGCCCGAGTCCTTTATTTTTCTACGGACCCTCCGAGACAGTCAAATCATGGGTCCGGGTCCATTTACCCAAAATTTTGACCGAAGTCAAATTTATTCATTTTAACATCAAAATTTAGCATTTTTAATAGAATTTCACATTTAAGCTATCCGGCTACGAGCCTGGACTGCGCATGCAAATTGAGGCGACTCTAAATGAGGTTTTCAAAGCATTGAAGATACATAATTCAATTAAAATAGGTGATGACCCCTTTGGATCGTCACATTCTACACCTCTAAAACAACCGTTCGTCCTCGAACGGGCAGAAGAAGGAAGTACCTGAGTCAGGAAAAATATGAGGATAACGGCTCCGCATATCGGACACGGACTCCTAGGTCGATGCCTCAGGAGGCTGAACTCTCCACTGAACACGAACAGAAGGGAAAATCTTTGATCTCAACAGACAAACTTGTAGGTCTAGAATAGCTACCAGTTCCTCCTCATAAGACAAGTCCTTGTCCAACTGGACAGTGCTGAAATCTAACAAGTGGGCGGGATCGCCGTGATACCTTCGAAGCATGGACACATCAAACACTAGATGCACGGCTGATAAGCTCGGCGACAAAGCAAGTCAATAAGCCACCTCTCCCACTCGATCAAGAATCTTAAACAGACCAATGAACCTAGGTCTAAGCTTGCCCTTTTTCACAAATCTCATTACGCCTTTCGTAGGCGACACTCGGAGCAATACCCGCTCACCAACCATAAAAGCCATATCTCAAACATTACGGTCTGCATAGCTCTTTTGCCTGGACTGAGCTGAACGAAGCCTATCCTGAATGATCCTGACCTTGTCCAAAGCCTCCTGAACCAAATCTGTACCCAACAACCGAGCCTCTCCCGACTCAAACCATCCAACCAAAGACCAACACCGCCTACCACATAAAGCCTCATAAGGAGCCATCTGGATGCTCGACTGGTAGTTGTTGCTGTAGGCAAACTCTACTAAAGGCAAAAACTGATCCCACAAACCTCCAAAGTCAATAACACAAGCTCGGATCATATACTCCAATATCTGAATAGTCCGCTCGGACTGACCGTCTGTCTGGGGATGAAATAATGTGCTCAACTCAACCCATGTGCCCAACTCTCACTAAACTGCTCTCTAGAAGCGTAACGTAAACTGTGTACCCTGGTCCGAAATGATAGACACGGGCACACCATGAATGCGAATAATCTCCCGAATATAGATCTCAGCAAACCTCTCAGAAGAATAGGAGACTGCCATACTAATGAAATGCGCTGACTTGGTTAGCCTATCAACAACGACCCATATCACATCGAACTTCTTCTGAGTCAGTGGAAGTCCAGTAATAAAGTCCATAGTAATCCGCTCCCACTTCCACTCGGGAAGCTCAATCCTCTAACATAAACAACTAGGCCTCTGATGCTCGTACTTAACCTGCTGACAATTCAAACAACGAGCCACATATGCTACGATATCCTTCTTCATTCCATGCCACCAATAATGCTGCCGCAAATACTGATACATCTTCGCGGTGCCCGGATGAATAGAGTACTAGGAGCTATGGGCATCCTCCAAAATCAACTCTCGAATCCCATCCACATTAGGCCACATACTCGACCTTGTAATCTCAAAACTCCATCATCATCTAAGGTAACATGACTAGCACCTCTGCGCTGCACTGTGTCTCTAAGGACACACAAATGGGGATTATCATACTGCTGCTCACGGATACGCTCCAATAATAAAGAAAGAGCGATCGTGCAAGATAACATACGACTGGGCTCAGAAACATCTAGCCTCATGAACTGATTGGCTAAGGCCTGAACATCCAAAGCAAGCGGTATCTCACCTATCGGAATATAAGTAAGACTGCCCATACAGGCTGACTTCCTACTCAATGTATCGGCCACCACATTAGTCTTCCCCGGATGATATAGAATGGTGATATCATAATTCTTCAACAACTCCGAACACCTCCTCTATCTCAAATTCAACTCCTTTTGCTTGAAAAAATACTGAAGACTCTTGTGATCCATGAATACCTCACATGCTACACCATATAAATAATACCTCCAAATCTTCAATGCGTGAACTGGCTGCCAACTCTAAATCATGCAGTCATGAACCATCGATAGTAGCCTTAGAGTGGTTCTTCAGACTCTGAGGGATAGTCGGTTATATGCTAAGTTCTCAAAATGTGAATTCTGGTTGGGTTCAATTGCATTTCTGGGTCATGTTGTATCAGCAGAGGGCATTCACGTGGACCCAAAGAAGATTGAGGCAGTCAAGAACTGTCCTAGACCAGCATCAGCTACAAAGATTTGGAGTTTTTTGGGGTAGGCAGGCTACTATCGACGGTTCATGACTGCCTTAGAAGGGTGCCTAGACCAGCATCAGCTACAGAGATTTGGAGTTTTTTGGGGTTAGCAGGCTACTAGGACAGTTCTTGACAGCCTCAATCTTCTTTTGGGTCCACGTGAATGCCCTCTGCTGATAAAACATGACCCAGAAATGCAATTGAACCCAACCAGAATTCACATTTCGAGAACTTAGCATATAACTGACTATCCCTTAGAGTCTGAAGAACCACTCTAAGTGCTGTTTGTGCTCCTCCTGGCCACGGGAGTATATCAATATATCATCAATGAAAACTATCACGAATGAGTCCAAATAAGGCTTGAACACTCGGTTCATCAAGTCTATGAAAGTTGCTGGGCCATTTGTTAACCAAAATGACATAACCAAGAACTCATAATGCCTGTACCGAGTGCGGAAGGATGTCTTAGGGACATCGAATGCCCTAATCCTCAACTGATGGTAGCTAAATGGTAAGTCAATCTTGTAAAATACCCTAGCACCATGAAGCTGGTCAAACAAATCATCAATGCTCGGCAGCGGATACTTATTCTTGATCGTTACCTTATTCAATTGACGATAATCAATACACATTCTCATTGACCCATCCTTCTTCTTGACAAATAACATTGGCGCACCCCAAGGTGAGACACTGGGTCTAATGAAACCCTTCTAAAAAAAATCCTACAACTGTTCCTTTAACTCTTTCAACTCCGACGAGGCCATACGATATAGCTGGATAGAAATAGGCTGAGTGCCCCTAGAACCAAATCAATGCAGAAATCAATATCCCTGTCGGGTGGCTACCCGACAGGTCTGAGGGAAAAATATCAGGGAACTCACAAACAACTGGCACAGAATCAATAGAGGGAACCTCAGCACTGGTATCACGAACATAGGCTAAATAGGCCAAACACCCCTTCTCGACCATACGTCGAGCCTTCACATACGATATAACACTATGGGTAGAATGACCAGGAATCCCTCTCCACTCTAAACGAGGGATACCCAGTAAAGCTAAGCTCACAATCTTGGCATGATAGTCCAAGATAGCGTGATAGGGTGATAACCATTCTATCCCCAATATAATATAAAAGTCAACCATGTCTAAAAGCAACAAATCTACACGAGTCTCCAGACCCCCAATCACCACAACACAAGAACAATGGACTCGATAGACCACAATAGAGTCACCTACCGGTGTAGATACGTAAATAGAAATACCCAATACATCACTAGGCATGACCAAATATGGCACCAAATAAGATGACACATACGAATACGTAGACCCCGGATCAAACAACACAGAATCATCTCTATCACAAACCAGAACCATACCTATAATAACCGCATCTGAAGCCTCTGCCTCGGGCTTGGCCTAAAGAGCATAACATCGGGGCTGGGCCCCACCACTCTGATCTACCTCTCTGGGTCGGCCTGCTGCTGGCTGGGCTCCACATCTGGTGGTTTGAGCTCCACCTCTATGACCTCTACCTCCACCTCTAGCACCTTTACCCCCACCTCTAGCTGGCTGGGCGGGCTGTGGAACACCTGGTACCTGAACCATGGCACGAGAAATCTGGTGTTGAGAGCCACCTAGCACACGAGGGCAATACCTTGAAATATGCCTCGTGTCACCACAACTAAAACAAGCTCTCGGTTGCTGGGGCTGACGACCTTAGAAACACTGAAGCGCTGGTACACTAATAGGTGTTGGTGGTGCACTGAAGGACTGCTGATCGAAATACTGCATCTGAGGACCATGGCTACCAGAAGCACCACGAGAAACCTGGAGGTCTAACTGGAAAGGCCTAGAAGGCTAGCCCCTATCATAAGAATCTCTGCCTCCAGATGAGGCACCACTGAATCGGCCTGACTGACTGGGTCTCTTGTCTACCCTATGACCACCCCCTATGATAATACCATCTCCATCCTCCGGGCCATATTGGTTGCCTCCTGAAAGGATATCTCGCTCCCAGCCTCTCTAGCCATCTGGAGACAAATAGGCTGAATGAGTCTATCCATAAACCATCTTACTTTCTCTCTCTCTCTCTCTTTCTCTCTCTCTTTCTCTCTCTCTCTCTCTCTCAATAGGAAGTATAACAAGAGCATGGAGAGACAAATCAATAAACCTGTTCTCTTACTGGGTGACTGTCATGGATCCCTGATGGAGACACTCGAACTGCCTCCAATAGGCCTCTTGCTGTGTAATAGGGAGAAACTTCTCTAGAAATATATGCGTGAAATGCTCCCAGGTCAAGGCTGGAGATCCTGCTAGTCTAGCTAAAAAATAATCCCTCCACCAAGTCTTGGCGGATCCAGACAACCGAAATGTAGCAAAGTCAACCCCATTGGTCTCAACAATACCCATGTTCCGAAGAACCTCGTGGCAGCTATCTAAATAATTCTGAGGATATTCAGTAAATGTACCGCCGAAGGTAATATTAAAGAGCTTGGTGAACCTGTCCAATCTCCATAAGGCATCGGCAGACATAGCTACCCCATCACCGGCCTGGGCTACCACACCCGACTGATCTGCTCCAACTGGCTGAACTACTGGAGTCTGAATATGGGGAGCTAACTGCTCCGGAGTACGAGTAAAAGAAGTCTAGGCCCCTTCTCCAGCCTGAGAGACAGTTGGTGCTACTGGAAGCAAACCTGCTCGAGTAAAACTCTCCATAAGACCCACCAATCGGACCAGAGCGTCCTGAAGAACTGGGGTAGAAATAAACCCCTCTGGGACCTAAGCTGGGCCCACTGAAACTTTTGGGGCTGGGGCCGGAACCTCCTCGTCAAAGTCAACTTAAGCTCCACCACTTGTGTTGCTGCTCGAGGCTGAGCTCTGCCCCTTCCTCGGCCTCTAGCACGACCTCGGTCTTACCCTCTGCCCCTCGTAGGAGCTGCCTAGGGCTCAGACTGCTAATTGGTAGATGAGGAAGCGCATGTTCTCGCCATCTGCGAAAGAACAGAGTAGAATTTCAATTAGCACTTAGAAACCAAACAAAGCGACAAGAAAGAACAAATGTGAAACTTTTTCTAACTCTGTAACCTCTAGGGATAAATACAGACATCTCTGTACCGATCCCTCATGCTCTACTAAGCTTGTTCATGGGTTGTGAGACCCATGTAACCTAGAGCTCTGATACCAACTTGTCACGACCCGAATTTTCCACCCTCGGGGGTCGTGATGGTGCCTACTCGTAGAAGCTAGGCAAGCCACAATTCATAACTCCTAACTCTTTTATTTTAAATTCCTTTTACCAATCATAAAAACAAGCATTAGATATTTAAATATCAGTAGAAATATGAAATTAAAGTGGAAGACTTAAATTAAATTAACTGAATAATAATGCGAAAATCATCATATGCCTCTACCCAAGAACTGGTGTCACAACATCCACGGACTACTAGGAGTACTAAATGCAATAGTTTGAAAGAAAAATAACATTGTTTGTCTCAAAAACATGAGATAACAGACTGAAATATAAGATAGAGGAGATGTCGGGCTGCGGACGCCTGCAAGGCTACCTCAGTGTCTCGGTGGACTAAAGGAAACTCCAGAACTACTGCTGCTGTCCAGTACCTGGATCTGGGCAAAAGAGCACAGAGTGTAGTATCAGCACAACCGACACCATATAATAGTAAGTGCCTAGCCTAACCCCGGCGAAGTAGTGACGAGGATAGACAAGACTACCACATAAACATGTACAGTTATATATATATCTACAGCGGGAAAATAACAAGAATAACCATGTTAAATGGGAAGGGGACATGCTTCGGGGATAGCAAATAATACAGAAATTCAAGATAATAATAAGGAACATCAATAAATTATTTTAACACGGATAAGGGAAATAAAAGCAGATTTCACTTCAGTACACATCTCGTTACACGCATGCAACCCAATCCCATTTCTCAATATTTCTTTGGTAGGCGTACCACCCGCTCCCATTTCATCAAATCTCATGGTAGGCGTACCACCTGCTCCTATTTCATCAATATCTTGTGGTAGGCGTACCACTCGCTCCCATTTCAATTAATATTTTGTGGTAGGCGTATCACTTGCTCCTATTTTATCAATATCTTGTGGTAGGCGTACTACCCGCTCCTATTTCAATCAATGTCTTATGGTAGGCATACCACCCACTCTCATTTCAATCAATACAAAGTCACAATAAAATTCTGGCAAGGAAACAAAGCAATATACTAATAACTTCCCGGCAAGGGAATAACAATATCAAAATAACCATCCCGGTAAGGGAAAATCAGCTATAACCAAATCCTATCTCAACTCTTACTTAACTCGATTAATACCAGTACTCAAGAATAAAAAAAGTCCACGAGAATAGACTAAATCTCTACTCAATATCAAGAATCATCAATTTAAAACATCCAAAATGTCATTTAAGAACACAACAACTAGCAATTTAAGACTTATGGTCATGCTCGATACCAACGTATATATACTCGTCACCATGCCTATATGTCGTACTCAACAAGAAGCAATTACCAAATAAGACTCAACTCCTAGTCCCTCAAGTTAGGGTTAGACCAAACTCTTACCTCAATGAGTTGAACAAAACTCAAGCCTCAATTATAGCTTTACCCCGTGATTCCACCTCCAATTCGCTCGTATATAATCACAAATCACTTAATTACATTAATAAACACTAAATGAATCAACCCCAATACATGAAAATGAGTTTTTCAAAGTTTTACCCTAAAAGTCAAAAATGGCCCCCGAGCCCACGTGGTCAAAACCCAAGGTTTGAACCAAAATCCAATTACCCATTCCCCCACGAAGTCAAATATATAATTTGTCACTACAAAAAAATAGCTGATTTGCGACTGAAAATTTGCGACCGACACATTCAGTCACAAATTGTCACAAATTTGTGACTGATTCGGTCGAAATTTTAAAAATAATATTTGTTATATATTTTTTAATTATTTCGACTATTTTTCTGACAACAATGGTCGCAACGTTTGGCGCAAAAATCCGGGATAAATAATTGCGACAGATTCAGTCGGAAACTAAAAGTCAAACAATTTTATTTGACCAGTTCCATGTCGATCACAAACATTTTTAAACTTTAGTCAAATTATTTTTTTAAAATCGTGACTAAACCAGTCGCTAGGTTTGCTACGGAATCAGTCGCAGATTCTTTTTAAAATGTTAACCCCGTCCTAATTTTTAGTAAACTTAAAACTTCCCCCTAAAATTTCCCGCTTCCTTTACTGTCGTCACCTGCCCACTTAGTCTAAGACAGTTGCACACTAACCAAGACACACGATGAACCTAGGCTATCTTTCTTCTTCAATACACGCCAAACACAAAGCCTAAAACACCCATGTCCTTTTCTTCAAAAAACCCTTAACTCCTCCAGCAACTCACGACCACCCCAAGAAGCCGCACCTGCTCATCGCTGCTTCACCTCTAACGTCGCTAGCCACTCTAATCGCCGGGATCAATGGAATCCTAAACGAAGAGAGAACCAATCTGCCACCATTGCTCGCGTGAACCTCTGCCTCTTCTTCTCACCTTCCACCCTGCTGGATCTCCTCCGTCATCCGTTGGAACCCCAGTGTCTCACCTCCTCTCCAAGACACCGGACACACGGGATTTTTCGGTTTCTTTTGAGATTTAGAAAGAATACGACATAAAGAAAGAAAGGAAATGTTTCTGATTTGAGTCAACGTTAGAATTTCAGAAAAATACTACAACAAATATTTTTGTTTTTCTGTCCCTATTTTTCAATTTCCTTGGTTTCAAAGATGGATTTCGATTGAGGTTGAGCTAGGTTCGAGTTCGTCAGCGAGATTCGTGTCCTTTCGGCGAAGTTCGATGTCCCTCTCTTGCTAAACATAAGGTAATTCTGGTTTTCAGATATGAATGCTTGTTTTTCTAATTTTATTTTTTATTTTTTAATACATAAACAAGGTGGAGATAGTTTGTCATACTAAATTGGTAGGAGATTAAGATTCACAGTTAATTTGGTGATATATGAAGCAAATCGTTTCATTAGATTAATTCTTTTATTGATAGAGCTAGGCAATGCCTGATAGATTAATTCTTTTGTTGAATATTGAAATGTATGCATAGCACTCCTCCTGGATCTGTATATAATACAACTTTCTCCTTTGTTTGGTTTCTTGCTTCTTGCTTCTCTAGTTGTTTTCACCATGTCATATTTATTTGGTTTATATATATCATGGATATAAATCAGTCGAAGTAACAATAATTTTATCTTATCCATTACAGAAAGGACAAGTTGAATTCTCCTACTGATTCAACTTAAGAAGTTAAGCTTATTATCGCTTCCAAATTTATTACACAAATAGATTCTCGTGGTAAAAAAATAAAACAATCTAAGAAGAAGAAACACACTTTACCTAGATCAAATCAGCTTCCTCCACCTATACCAAATATGAGCCATCTTTTTTGCCTCCTCGTCCTTCCATGCCAGCTTCACAGTCATCTAACTTTTTCAAAGTCCCTCCCCCATTTAGCTTGCTTCCGTATTACTCCATGCCTTCTCATTGTGGTTCGGCTTCAACCACCATTAATTTAATACCCACGCCTCATTTACCAGCTTCTTCCCCGCGTGGTCCTACTAGTCAAATCGGCAACTCACCATCGATTGCATCCTCAAGCCATCATAGTAGCCAGCATGGCGGTTCATCTTTTGTACCTCATACGTCGGTCACTCAATTATCATCTCCAGCATCATCCACTCCAAGTATATCTAACTTGGAAATTGGAGGCTCTCACGCAGCTACTTTCCCATCTACCAGTACGTCTACAGTTGTTGCTATCGTGAGACATTGTGCTGGAGGGACTATACAGTACGATCATCTTCATCGACTGATTATTATTCCCCGTAACGTCGGGTGAGTTTTTATTCAATTTCCTTTTAAAAACATTCAATAAAATTTTGCATATAATGAATTTAACGACATTTTATATGTTAAAATTAAATGCAGGTTTTTGCCATCCTTTCAGGCCGCGCATATGGTAATGGAATCTATGAAGCCATTTTTTGACGAGCCTTAGTATTCTTGGAAACAGATACTGTACCAGATCAGAATGAATATGTGGCAACAATTTAAGGTAAGATAGATTAATTTTTATTAATATTTATCCTCATCCAAACCTATTTAAATCTTGGAAACCTAGTATGGTCGTTAAGACCTTCATCGCTCTGTACTCAGGGAGGGTTAACTGCCCTAGTTAATTTACCAGTACGTCTCAAGTTTATTTTTATCACCACGCTTCAAGCTAGAACAACTTGGTACTCTATGTAAATGAATAAAAAGGATATTTTGCTGAATGGTTGCCATAGTTGTGGCTTTTCCTGCTTGCAAACACTAATATTAGTTATTCAATTTTGCAGGTTCATTGCGTATGGCAGCCAATATTTGAAAATCTAGTGCATGATAACTTCGGGAAGAAAGCACAGAAGCTGATAACAAATTCACATCATGTTGCTAGGAAAGGTGGCAAAAAGCCTAATTGGATACGTGACGATGTCTGGAATCAGCTCTTGGCGAAGTGGAACACCGCTGGTGGAAGAAGAAGAGTGAACAAGCAAAGTTAAACAGAGCTTCTACTAAGAGTGGAGCATTGCATACTGGAGGTTCTATTAGTTTTGAAGCCCATCGTTAGAGAATGGTAATTTCATTATAAAATATTCTTAATTTTACAAGCATGCAAATTGAACACGCACACATAAAAATTATTTTTCTAACAAAATTTTTAAAGAATACCTCTAACTATTGTTGTTGGTGCTGGAAGACACCACAGTGAAATCTGATGGAAACAGTTGATGTGAGACAAATTTGATGGAATGCTGCAGATATTGCAAAAGACTTGCAGCAAAATAATCACCTACATAGAGCTAGAGTTAAAAATGACAAAGCACTTTATCAAAGACCATTCATACTCTATTAGTGTTTAGTTTGGATTCCCAAATCCCAAGTACACTATGTAACACCTCAATTTAATACCACGTTCTGTGTGAATTAAATCCCTTAAAGGATTAAAAAAATACATTTATAAATGAACCAAATAAAAGGTGATTGGTTCATATTGGTACAAATAGAAAAAACTCAACAGCCTTATCATAATTATGAGTACTCTTACGTTTTGGTGTACATACCATAAATCGGTTATAGCATTATTTATTAAGTATTATCCGTTTATTAAGACAAAAATGTGCTCCACTTTATATGATATTTTAGTCTTTCAAACTTCTATTTTAAATGTTTCTACTTTGAAAGAGGTATCTGTTGCGGAAGCCAAATGTGTATAGTGTGAATAAGTCACAACTACTATACCAAAAATTATGACAGCCACCAAATAATAAATAAGATAATAAAGCAATAATAAAAGGAACACCAGAATTTATGAGATTCGGCTAATCTACTCCTCGGACACAACCAATATTTTATTCCACTCCAAAATACAAGTGAAATAATACTAAAGAGAGAAGCTACAAATGCCTTAAGAAGATAAGAAGGCAAATGAGAGGTGTATTTAAATCCTAAACATTAGGCCTTCTTTTATAGGGGAAAAATCCCTCCCAAACTCAATAACCTACCGATGTGGGACTTTGGCATTTTGCCAAACTTCAACAAATCTCCACCTTTGCAAAATTCCACATCTTTAATTTTCTCTCAGTAATAAATTTTGGTTGTGTCTTCATCTTCAATCTTCAATGTTCAACAATTTTGATCAAATCCAAACAATGTTGAAACTTGATCGCAGTCACCACCTTTGTCAGCATATCAGCAGGATTCTCCGTAGTATGAATTTTCTTCACCGTGACTCCACCTTCTTCTATGATTTCTCGTACGAAATGATACCGAACATCAATGTGCTTCGTCCTTGCATGATAAACTTGGTTCTTCGCTAATTGAATAGCACTTTGACTATCACAAAAAATTGTGATACCTTTTTGTTCAACACCAAGCTCCTTTAGCAATCCTTGAAGCCAAATTGCCTCCTTCACAGCCTCTGTAATAGCCATGTACTCTGCCTCTGTTGTAGACAAAGCAACTGTTGACTGCAAAGTAGACTTCCAACTAACTGGTGCCTTTGCAAAAGTAAACACATAACCAGTAGTTGATCTTCGTTTGTCCAGATCAACCGCAAAATCTAAGTCACAATATCCAACTACAGACTGATTGTCTTCCTGCTCAAAAACTAACCCAACATCTACAGTATTATGAATATACCGTAGAATCCACTTCACAGCTTGCCAATGCTCCTTTCCTGGATTATGCATATATCTGCTAATAACTCCAACAGCTTGTGAAATGTCAGGTCTCGTACAGACCATTGCATACATCAAGCTACCAACAGCATTTGCGTATGGTACCTTTGACATATACTCTCGTTCAGCTTCATCCATTGGCGACATAGTAGTACTTAGCTTAAAATGGGGAGCAAGTGGAGTACTAACTGGCTTAGTCTTGTCATCTATGCCAAAACGTTGTAGTACTCTCTTCAAATATTCTTTCTGAGATAAACATAGTTTCTTTGAACATCTATCTCTTATTATCTCCATGCCAAGAATTTTCTTCGCCTCACCCAGATCCTTCATCTCGAACTCCTTCTTCAGTTGAATCTTCAACTTATCAATTTCTTCCGAATTCTTGGAAGCTATCAACATATCATCAACATATAGGAGAAGATATATAAAGGAACCATCTTTAAGCCTGCGCAAATACACACAATGATCGTATTTGCTTCTCTTGTACCCTTGCTGCAACATAAACTTGTCAAATCGCTTGTACCATTGTCTAGAAGATTGTTTCAATCCGTACAATGATTTTTCAAGTTTGCACACCATATTTTCCTTTCCAGCAACTTTGAATCCTTCTGGCTGAGTCATGTAGATTTCCTCCTCCAAGTTTCCATGTAAAAATGCAGTTTTTACATCCATCTGAACTAGTTCCAAATCCAATTGTGCTACCAAAGCCAACATAATTCTAATGGAGGAATGTTTTACAACTGGAGAAAATACTTCATTGTAATCAATTCCCTCCTTTTGAGCATATCCTTTGGCCACCAATCTTGCTTTGTAGCGAACATCTTCTTGGTTAGGAAATCCTTCTTTCTTTGCAAATACCCATTTGCACCCAATTGCTTTCTTTCCCTTCGGGAGATTGGCCAATCTCCATGTATGATTCTGATGAAGGGACTGTATTTCATCATTCATGGCAATCCTCCACTTATCTTCTTATGAACTTTGGATTGCGTCTTTATAAGTGGTAGGAACATCATCAGCTTCAATTGCGGTTGCACAAGCAACTGTCTCTACGAGATGTACAGGTTTCGTTATTTTCCTTTTTGGCCTGTTGGTTGCTATTGATTCAAGTTGTTGTTGAGGCTCCTGAGTTGGAGTCTCCTCTACTGGCTCTCCTTCCAGAGGATAATCTTCATTTGTTTCCTCCTCTGCTTCTTGTGTAGGAAAAATAAATTTTCCCTCAAACTCCACATGCTTAGAAGCATCATCATCTTGTTTGGTATCTTTATTTGTTACCTTGTTTGCCATAGCAGATTCATCGAAGGTAACATCCCTGCTGAATATTATTTTCTTTGTCATAGGACACCATAAGCGGTATCCTTTGACTCCAGAATTAATCCCCACAAAAATAGCCTTCTTTGCCCTACGATCTAATTTTGACTCTATCACATGATAATATGCAGTTGAGCCAAACACGTGCAAAGAGTCATAATCTACAGCAGGCTTTCCATACCATTTTTTAAACGGTGTCTTACCACCAATAGAAGCAGATGGTAGACGATTAATGAGGTGGCATGCATATGTAATTGCCTCAGCCCAAAATTCTTTGCCCAAGCCAGTATTGGACAACATACACCGTACCTTCTCCAGCAAGGTCCGGCTCATACATTTTGCCACCCCATTCTGTTGTGGTGTATGTCTGACAGTGAAGTGTCGGACGATGTCATCATTTTCACAGACCTTATTGAAATGATCATTTTTGTATTCACCTCCATTATCTGTGCGAATACACTTGATCCTCCTGCCTGTTTGATTCTCCACCATCGTCTTCCATTTGAGAAAAATTCCCA
>MU670385.1:0-10958 GCA_026770625.1 Nicotiana glauca
TCCTCGATTTTTTGGCCGGGATTTGGAAGGAAAAAACTCCTTGGGTTATGCCAGGGAGATCCTCGGTTTTTTGGCTGGGATTTGGAAAGAAAAAAGGTCCTTGGGTTATGCCAGGGAGATCCTCGATTTTTTTTTGGCCGGGATTTGGAAAGAAAAAGCTCCTTGGGTTATGCCAGGGAGATCCTTGGTTTTTTTTTTGGCCGGGATTTGGAAAGAAAAAGCTCCTTGGGTTATGCCAGGGAGATCCTCGATTTTTTTTTGGCCGGGATTTGGAAAGAAAAAGCTCCTTGGGTTATGCCAGGGAGATCCTCGATTTTTTGGCCGAGATTTGGAAAGAAAAAGTTCCTTGGGTTATGCCAGGGAGATCCTCGGTTTTTTGGCCGGGATTTGAAAAGAAAAGGCTCCTTGGGTTAGGCCAGGGAGATCTTCGGTTTTTTGGCCGGGATTTGGAAAAGAAAAAGCTCCTTGGGTTATGCCAAGGAGATCCTCGATTTTTTGGCCGGGATTTGAAAAGAAAAAGCTCCTTGGGTTATGCCAGGGAGATCCTCGGTTTTTTGGCCGGGATTTGGAAAAGAAAAAGCTCCTTGGGTTATGCCAAGGAGATCCACGGGTTATGCCAGGATTATCTGGGGAATGGGACCCTATGCTACCATGATGATTTTATTATTATTATTATATATATATATATATATATATATTGTTTTTATTCTTATTTTATTCCTTTATTTAGCAAAACACATGAAAGAATTAGAGGAGAAACTTCGCTTTTGGTTGATTCCCTGCCGCAAAGCTGTTTTAGCGCTTGCGCATTCTTTTTCTCTTCTAGGTTGCACCTGTTTCTTGTATGGTTGCCTGAATTACACCTATTTTAACTTTCAACAAAGAACAATTTGTTAGTTTGAAACGGTGGTTGATTTTGTGGCCTTGAACATCTCAGTTGCTTGATCCCAGTCCCATTTCCGTTGAGAACTTTGATGCTTTCCGATCTTGAGAGGGAAATTCTTTTCAAACTTGAAAAAACTCAACTTTTAGGTCTTCATGATGACTTGCCCGTGTGGGCTCTAGCCTTTTCACTTTATTCTGCTTTTAGGACCTTTGCCTTTGACTTTCTTTCTTTTCAAACGTCTTTTATTTGAAAGCATCAAACACCATGGTCAGTCAAGATTGAACTGACGCACTCGCTGAGGCTGGGCATTTTCTTCGGCTCTTGTCAGGCGGAGCCCTGTGAAACCACTTCTGCCACCTTTTCTTTATAATAGTCATGGAATCAGAGTTAAACCGAAAGGGATTCAAGGAAGAAGTATACAAAAGACAAACATATGAGTTTAAAGAGAAATGTCCCTTTTGGGGAAAAGAAGGTCTTATCTGGGGGTGCATGCTGACTTCAAGTGGACATGACATGCTTCTTGGATTGGATGCCCGACCCACACAAACTTTCCAGCTTCTCGTGAACCCATTGATCTGCATTTCTAACCAGGGAACCTTGCCAGGACTTTTGATGATGAGATATCCTCTTTTCGATCGACAGCGCCCTTTTCGGGTTTTTGCCAGTCAATCTCTCTCATTTATCTTCTCACCGTCGCCCGATAGTGCTCTTTGCGAGTTTTCACTAAGCGGACTCTCTCATTTTCATTTTCTCTACTCCCCATCGCCTTATGGTGCCCGAAGGTTTTCACCGATAAGACTCTCTCATTTTATTTCTTTCAATTTGAATTGTATCAGATTCCAACAACAACGTTTTCCACTTCCCTATCTTTGCTAATTGATCGGAAGGACATGGACAAGGTCTTTGGGGTAAAAAGGATTTTGGGCGGAACTACAATTTTGGAACCATTTCGGCGATTTTATGGCCGAACCATTATATCATCTGCCCCAGTTTCAATTTTTTTTTTGGGAAATTGGGATTTTTTTTTGGTGTGACTGAACCCTAGAGAGAGGCTGCCTACGTATCCTTTCGGAATCAAGTCGAACGTAGTTTATGGGAATATTTGTTTTTGTTGTTTTTGTTATTATTTTTTTTTAAATTACTTACAGGTTTCGAAGAGGGTAATCAAAGAAGGGTGACCGGCTCAAAATGGTTTGCGAAAGATTGATAGTGTTTGGATAGCGAGAATAAAAGCCTTCGTCATCTCAATTGAACAAAGTCATCACCATAGAAGATCTCAACATAGTACCTTTTTACCGCATCTGCATTCACAACTGATTCAGGATAATTTCCTTCAATATCACCCAGATATAACGCTCCTCTCGGCAATATCTTCCTGATGATGTACGGACCCTTCCAATTAGGAGCAAATTTTCCTTTTGCTTCCTGGTGATGAGGAAGAATGCGCCTTAATACTAATTGACCTATTTCAAAATTCCTGGGTCGCACTTTCTTGTTGTAAGCACGGGCCATTCTTTGTTGGTACAACTGCCCGTGACAGACCACAACCATTCATTTTTCATCAATTAAGGTCAATTGTTCCAGGCGAGTCTTGACCCACTCGCTATCCTCAATCTCTGCTTCAACAATGATTCAGAGAGAAGGGATTTCTACCTCTGCAGGTATTACAGCCTCAGTTCCATATACCAGAAGGTACGGGGTTGCTCCTACCGATGTGCACACCATGGTGCGATATCCCAGTAATGCGAAAGGTAACTTTTCATGCCATTGTCTGGAGCTCTGAATCATTTTCCTCAAGATTTTCTTGATATTTTTGTTTGCTGCTTCAACAGCACCATTGGCTTTGGGCCGGTAGGGAGTGGAGTTTCTATGCATTATTTTGAATTGTTCGCATACCTCTTCCATCAAACGACTGTTCAGGTTTGCAGCATTATCTGTGATGATAGTCGCAGGAATACCAAAACGACAAATAAGATTGGAGTGCACAAAATCTACCACGGCTTTCTTAGTGACCGATTTGAGAGTGATGGCTTCAACCCATTTCGTGAAGTAGTCGATGGCAACCAATATGAATCTATGTCCATTTGAGGCTTTTGGTTCGATTGGCCCAATGACATCCATGCCCCAAGCAACGAATGGCCAAGGTGCTGACATAGGATGTAGTTCTGTTGGAGGTGCATGAATCAAATCACCGTGCACCTGACACTGATGGCACTTCCGGACAAAGCTGAAGCAGTCCTTCTCCATGGTTATCCAGTAATATCCTGCTCGAAGGATTTTCTTTGCCAAAACATACCCATTCATGTGAGGTCCACACACTCCTGTGTGTACTTCATGCATGATCTTTCCGGCTTCTTCGGTATCAACACATCTTAACAAATTGAGATCCGGGGTCCTCTTGTACAAGACATCACCACTTAAGAAAAAACCACTTGCATGCCGTCTAATGGTTCTCTTTTGATCCCCACTAGCTTGCTCGGGATATTCTTGCGTTTTCAGAAACCTTTTGATGTCGTGGTACCATGGCTGGGTGTTTGGCTCTACCTCAACCGTATGACAATAGCCATGCCTTTCCCTGATTTGGATTTCCAAGGGATCAATGTGAGCATTGCCTGGGTAGGGCAACATCGCGGCCAGAGTGGCGAGTGCATCAGCCAGTTCATTGTGACACCGAGGGATGTACCTGAACTCTATCGATTTGAACCGCCTGCTAAGATCTTCCACATGCTGTCGATAGGGGATAAGCTTAACATCTCGGGTTTCCCATTCTCCTTGGGCTTGCCGGATAATCAGATCTGAGTCTCCCATAATCAATAACTCTTCAACATCTTGGTCAATCGCCATATGCATACCCATGATACAGGCTTCATATTCAGCGGTGTTGTTTGTGCAGAAAAACCGAAGCTTGGCTGTGGCCGGATAGTGCTGACCAGTGGGTGAGATCAAGATTGCCCCAATTCCTACACCTTTTATGTTTACCGCCCCATCAAAGAACATTTTCCAAGCATGTGTGTCTTCAGAGATGGCCTCTATTGAATTTACCTCTTCATCTGGGAAGTAAGTGTTCAATGGTTGGTATTCATCATCAACCGGGTTTTCAGCCAAATGATCTGCCAATGCCTGGGCTTTCATTGTTGTGCGAGTGACATAGACTATGTCAAATTCAGTGAGCAGAATCTGCCATTTTGCTAATCTCCCTGTGGGCATCGGTTTCTGAAATATGTATTTCAAAGGATCCAACCTAGTTATGAGGTGGGTGGTGTAGGCATGCAAGTAATGTCTCAACTTCTGAGCGACCCAAGTCAAAGCACAACAGGTTCTTTCCAATAGAGTATACTTAGCTTCATAGCTGGTAAACTTCTTGCTCAAATAATAGATCGCCTGCTCTTTCTTCCCGGTTACATCGTGTTGCCCGAGGACACATCCGAAAGAATTTTTGAAGACCGTCAGATACAAGAAAAGAGGCCTCCCAGGCTCTGGTGGGACCAAGACTGGTGGATTTGACAGATATTCTTTGATCTTATCAAAGGCTTCTTGACATTCATCTGTCCACTTGACTGCTGCATCTTTCTTCAATAATTTGAATATGGGCTCACATGTGGATGTCAGTTGAGCAATGAACCGGCTGATATAGTTTAATCTACCCAACAAGCTCATCACATCTTTCTTGGTTCTCGGAGGAGGCAAATCCCGGATAGACTTTATCTTTGTTGGGTCTAACTCGATACCTCTCCTGCTGACTATAAAGCCCAAAAGTTTACCAGACGGGACCCCAAATGCACATTTGGCAGGGTTCAACTTCAGATCATACTTGCGCAACCGTTCAAAGAATTTCCTCAAATCTCGAACATGATCATCCCGGGTTCTGGACTTGATGATCACGTCGTCCACATATACCTCTATTTCCTGATGCATCATATCATGGAAAATGGCGGTCATGGCCCTCATGTAGGTCGCCCCAGCATTCTTCAAACCAAACGGCATGACTCTATAACAATATGTACCCCAGGGTATGGTAAAGGCTGTCTTTTCGGCGTCTTCTTCGTCCATCAATACCTGGTGATATCCGGCGTAACAATCCACGAAGGACTGTATCTCATGTTTGGCGCAGTTATCAACAAGGATGTGGATGTTGGGCAAAGGGAAATTGTCTTTGGGACTTGACTTGTTCAAATCTCTATAATCCACACACACCCGGGTCTTCCCGTCTTTCTTTGGAACTGGAACTACATTAGCCAACCATGTAGTATATTGGACCACTTGGATTACCCCTGTTTTCAACTGTTTCGTGATTTCTTCCTTGATCTTATCACTGATGTCAGTTTTAAATTTTCTTTGCCTTTGCTGGACTGGAGGGCAATTGGGGCAAGTTAGCAATTTATGAACCACCAGATCAACACTTAGCCCTGGCATGTCGTCGTACGACCAAGCAAACACATCTTTGAACTCAAACAGGAGTTGGATTATTGCATCCCGGGTTTTCTCGTCTGTGTGAATGCTTATCTTGGTTTCCCGGATTTCTTCAGAAGTCCCCAAGTTAAATGGCTCAGTATCATTCAAGTTTGGCTTAGGCTTATTCTCAAATTGTTCCAATTCTCGATTTATTTCCCTAAAAGCCTCTTCTTCATCATATTCAAGTTCTTGGTTCATTATTTCACAATTAGACAGCGTGTTTGGATCTGTGCATGAAGTCCGCAAGCATGTCAAGTTATTTAAAGCAACATTATTAGAACTGAAAGAGAAAAATAGCAAAATCAGAAAGAATAAAGGAAAATGAACGATGAAATTTGATTTCATTTCTTGGAATTTGAAGATAACAGGGTTTACATTTCGAAATTTAAAGACAAAAAACTAAAGAAAACATCCGAGTTACACCCTGGAATAACTCGAGATGCAGAAAAAGTAGCAGGACAAGTCTACCGGGACTCCCTCCTGATTGGAAATGGCGTAGCCTTCCAATTTTGCAACTTGGCGCCTGGTCCCATATACAGCACCTCAGCGGTGCTAGTGCCCTCTCCTGGTTGAACCGTATGAGTTTCGTAGAGCATTTTTCTCATTGCCCCACATATTTCCTCAATTTCTTCGGCCGTAAAGGCCTCATCGTCTTCTTCTTCATTGTACCTTGGCTTGACAAAAGTTTCATACAAATGTGACAGTGGTTGAGGTAAAACCCATCCCTCATTTTTTCTCTTATTAGCCCACTTTACATCATCTGGGGTATGGTGGAAGCCTATCCTGAAGAACTTCTCAGTTGAAGGCAGGGTGATAGGTTCTGCTATTCCTTGTAATGATTTCCCAAGCCCTTTTCCCAGTTTGAAGCCACGTCAATCATTTCTTTAGCCACCATGATTGATGTATTAGAAAGGAAGGGTTGGGGACAAGGGTCTCCTTCTTCATACTGGTCGGCGACCACAATTTCAAAAGCCTGCTAAACTATGTGCTCGCTTCCTTCTCTTGCTTCAAGACATGGGACTGAAGGGTCCCGATAGATTGATTGCTCATCTTCCCCGTGGACCACGATCTCTTGACCCTCATGCTCGAACTTTACCATTTAGTGAAGGGTAGAGGGTACAGCTGTGGCCGCATGAATCCATGGCCTCCCCAAAAGAAAGTTGTAGGACGTGTCCATGTCCAGAACCTGGAAAGTTATTTCAAAATACACTGGGCCAATGGTCAGAATCAGGTCGATCTCTCCAATTGTGTCCCTTTTTATACCATCAAAAGCCCGTACACAGACATTGTTGGGTCGAATTCTTTCGGTCCCAATTTCTATGCGTTGTAAAGTCGAGAGCGGGCAGATGTCTACCCCGGAACCTCCATCCACCATAACCCTTTTCATGTAGTACCCTTCGCATTTGACTGTTAGGTGCAGGGCTTTGTTATGTGCGGATCCTTCTGGGGGCAAGTCATTCTTACGGAAGGAAATTTGGTTGATTGCAAAGAATCTTTCTGCCATTCTTTCCAGCTGCTCTACAGAAGTCTCAACAGGCACATATGCTTCATTAAGAGTCTTAATCAATACCTTCTGATGTTCGATGGAGTTCATCAATAAAAATAACAGGGAAACTTGTTCGGGAAACTTTCGAAGCTGGTCAATCACTTCATAATCTGCCATTTTCATCTTTTGAAAGAAATTCTCTGCTTCCTCAGCACTCGCATGCTTTTTAGACGGGAAGCGCTTTCTGGTGGCATTGTTTATTTCTTTCAAATTGGCATATTTTTCAGCAGGGTGGTTTTTTTGAACTGCTCCTGAGATTTCTTTGCCCTTATAGGTCACCACTATTTTGTTGTAATTCCAAGGTACAGCAGTAGGATCTGTCATGGGCTTTTGTGATGCGCGACCAATAACCATGGGCTCATTCAGCCTTAGTGGATTAATCGGCCCCGTATCACATAAGCTCCTTTGGGTACGTATATCTGGGCTCCTTTTTTCAGTTCAAATCTTTTTGGAGGACTCAAGGTCAACTGCTTTTCTTTGCTGCCTCGTGGGATATAGAGAACACCATCTTTTGGATGCATTGCCTCTGTTCCTGCTTCGACTTTCATTTTTGGTTTTGACTGGGTAGCTTTGGTCTTCTTTTCCCCTTTATCTTGCTTCAGGGTGATTTTTCGCTTTCTCTCTGCATTAGCGATGGCAATTATGGCTTTTAATGCCGGATCATATTCCCCATCTTCACAAATCATTCCAATTACTGGCCCATTGTTGTGGGCTGGCAATGGGTTATTCATCACATTGGGGACATCCTCATCCCTTAACACTATCTTTCCTTGTTCTATCAAGTCCTCCACGACGCTTTTCAAAGTCCAACAGTTTTCTGTATCATGCCCCTCAGCCCCTGAGTGATAAGCGCATCGGACGCCCCGCTGATAGGAGGGTGATTCTGGGTTTTGCTTGTTTTGAGGCATGGGCTGCAACAGACCCATTTGAACAAGCTTCGGAAACAGACTGGAGTAGGGTTCACCAATTGGTGTAAAATTTGGCCTCCTGGGTGGTTCACGAGGACGAAAGTTATTTTGTGGAGGACGGGGGTTATAGTGGTTTGGGTGAGGAGGCTGATTTCTGGGAAATGGAGCTCTATTTTGGTTAAATTGTTGTTGTGGCCTGACATATGGTTGTGCATTTATCACTGCATATGGCTGAGGAACTATGACATAGGTCGCATCTTGATGGGGATAGTAGTGTTGTGGGGTTCTTTTAGGGAAATGAAATCTGGTTGGATGGGGTTTTCTTACATTTGAAGTTGCCATTGTTGCTTCTTCCTTCTTCTTTCGGTTTGCTACTCCTCCAGACCTGCCTTGGATTGCTTGGGAGGTAGCCCTTATAGCAGACTGACTCAAGATTCGCCCTGTTTTCAACCCATTTTCAACCATTTCACCGATTTTAATTGTTTTTGCAAAAGGTTTTCCCATGGCCGACATCATATTCTGGAAGTAATAGGGCTCTTGGGCTTGCAGGAAGACAGTGACCATCTCTATCTCATCCATTGGAGGTTTCACTCTTGAAGCTTGTTCGTGCCACTTAATTGCATATTCTCTGAAATTTTTTGAGGATTTCTTCTTTAGATTCGTCAGAGAGTTCCTATCCGGCGCAATGTCTATGTTGTATTGAAACTGTCGAACAAAGTCTCGGGCAAGATCATCCCAGATATGCCAACGTGAGATATCCTGATCCATATACCATTCTGAAGCAATACCGATTAAGCTTTCCCCGAAATATGCCATCAATAATTCTTCTCTGCCACCGGCTCCCCGTAACTGATTGCAATACTTCTTCAAATGAGCAATGGGGTCACCGTGCCTGTCATACTTTTCAAATTTTGGTGTTTTGAACCCTGACGGCAAGTGGACATGCGGGAACATACACAAATCTGCATAGGAGACACTCGTTTGCCCGCTCAACCCTTGCATGTTCTTTAAGCTCTGTTCAAGGCTTCTAATTCTCTTGGCCATCTCATCTTGCTCTGGCGCCTTAGGGGTTTTGTCTTGCCCCGGTGTAAACTCATATGGTGGTGGCTGCGGGTAAGCACTGGCGGTAAACCGGGTAGGTTCCAATGAGAAAGATGGTGCTTGAAATGTGAATGAAGAGGAGTCGAAGCTTGGCCTGGGTAAAGCAGGTTGTGCCGTGGTTGAACAAGGAGGTGCGGTGAGTATGTTTGAAGCCACACCTGTCGCTGACACCTGGGGGTAATACTCAGAAGGTGATCCGGTGAAGTGAGCTGAAATGGTAGGATGCCCGAACGAGGTAGTTGGATAACTTATGGGGACTTTGGAAGTCCTACTTGCCCTAGGAAATAGCTTAAGGAATCCAGGGATCGCAGTCGGTAGTTCTCTTCTCCAGGCGTCCCACATTTCCATTATGCGGAGACGCAAAATTTTATTTTCCTCAGCAGTTGCTGACTCAGAAGTTGGGATGGCTGAGATTGAACTTTCCTCCAAAATAGGAATCGTTGGCAGAGGAATTTCTGAAGACATTTCAACACTTCCTTTCGACCTTGTGAAGTATGTATGAACACTTCCTTTTGACCTCGTGAAGTATGAATGTGAGGCCAGATTACCACAAAACCAACCACTTTTCTATAGAACCTGGATTAGCAGCAACAAATGGTTAGTTTGAAACAAATAACAGATAGGTAATCTCACGTTGGGGTGTGATACACCTATACAGTTAAATGGGTTTCTACATGTTTTGTAATGGTTGCATGCGTCATTCCGACTTTTCCTTATGCTTTCCAATTTCACTCTCTCTTTCCTATTTTATTTTATTTTATTTTATATCCCTTTTCTCTTATTTAAGGCTATGGTCGAATCTGATGAAGATTGCCAACATATCATGACCCCGCATGAATCAGACCAAGCGTAGTTCGTGCCATGTGAAGTATGTAGTAAAATATTTTCCACGCAAACAACTGCTTTTATTACGACAAAACCAAATGTACAAACTTTTGGAAATATAACAAAACAAACTTAAAAAAGACTGACCAACAGTACAGACTAAGTACAAGAATCAAGAATACATCAATAATTTGAAATTTCCCGAGGGTCGCGAGGCATCCTTCGTCCGGGCTATGGGCCTTGGTGCTAGATCAATTTGCAGTTTCTCTAGATCGTTCATTATTTGCTTGACGAAGGTCATTACGGCCGCAAAAAAGGTGGTACGGGTCATGTCCTCGCACATTCGGCATTTTGTCGTGATGTAGTGTGCAATGTTTCTGATCTCTTCTCTAATCCTGTTCTTTTCTTGCAGCAGCCGTCTTATCTGTTGATCTCGCATTTCCAGCATTCGAGAGTTATGAAGGAGTTGGTCTTAAAACTCGTTCATTTGTTCCTCATCCGTGTCATTAGGTCATAACAGCGTTTCCTCTCTATTCTGAACTCTCTAGCTTGCTCGACCACCTTATCTTCGAGATTGACTATTCTTTCTCTTAGGATGGTGATGGTCCCCTCGTAATCTCTCTTTATTTGCTACATATGAAGTGCCCGTTGCTCTGCCCCCCTTGTCCATCTAGCCCGGATCCTTGTCAGAGTGGCTTCCAATTTTTCCAAGTCCTCTTGACATTCGAGGGCTTTCTTTTCCAGTCTGTTTATGAGTTCTTCATCAGCCCGGCTCCTTTTTGACTTTTCTACAGTTGTCTTTATCTTTTGAATCTGGGCTTGGAGTGCTTGCTTCTCTTGTACCCAATTAACCCTTTCCTGCTCGAAATTAGCCTGTTGTATGTCCATGGCCGCTTCCAGTATTCCTTTATCCTCCTGTAAGTGTCAATACGAGATTGGAATTCTCGTGCCACTTCTTTTTTAGCATTCCTAACTCTCGACTCTATCTCCTTTTCCCAATTGACTGCATACTTTATGAACCTTTCGGGTCTTTGCTCGGGTATTGCCTGGTTGTGAAACCACTCGAGGTATGCAAGGCTTACTTCCCCTCGTTCCCGGTCTGCTACCATTTCATCTATATCAGAAAATCAACTACCAAACCAAACCTTTTGTGCATAAGATTCCTTTGGGGGCTCCTCTTTTGTGAATTCCCATACGAATGGACGCATGTCCTTAGTCGGGGGCCTCTTTTGTTCTCTCC
>MU670385.1:13224-31014 GCA_026770625.1 Nicotiana glauca
ATTCTACAAGGTCAAGGTTAGCCATACATACCTGGAGCCGAATTCCCTTTTTAATTTCTACTTCCGACTTCACCAAAAGCCTAGCAACGTCAATCTAGTGCACAAATTAATACATATTTCTTAGAATCAAAGTTCACAATCACTACCCGAACACATTTAGGTTATCAACCCTTTTTTACACAATTCTTTACTCCTTCCCAACTACTCTTACTAGATTTTAGGTTTTAATAAACATGCATGGGTGTTTCAACCCCTATTATTTCAAGAATCAAAGCATGAGACTCCCTCCCTTAGCTTAAAATCTGGAAATCAAGGAAAAAGGGTTAGGGATTTTACCTGTAAGAGTGGGAACGAAGGCAATCAATTAGGATTTTCCCCGGTCCGGCTAGTTTTTTTTGAAGAATCAATTTGATGAAGACCACTTTATCTCTCAAGAACCTCTCCTCCCTCTCTCTTATTTTGTTCAAAAAATATGTAAAAATGAGGGGTTGGGGCATTTTATTAGAAAGGGGGGTCGGGTTTGAAATTTTAGAAGATAGAAGCCCGAGCAAGACATGCGGTCGCACTATGCGATCGCCAAACTGGAATGCGGTCCGCATATTGGACCGCAGAACTGACCCCAAATCACTGAACATCTCTGCCTGGGTATGCGGTGGAAATGCGGTCCGCATTCGGATTATGCGGTCGCATAATGGACCGCATTTATAACATCAACTTAGACTAACTCTCTGATTAACTATGTGGCAGAAATGCGGTCCGCATATCGATTATGCGGTCGCATAATGGACCGCATTTTCAACTTCAATTTTGACAATTCTTCTGCTTCACTCTGCGGCATAAATGCGGTCCGCATAGCTGATATGCGACCGCATTCTAGACCGCAAAAATGGAAATTTTCTGGAAAATTGATTCTTTTGATTTTTAAAAGCTTAGATAACTACCAAGGGTTTGGAGTCGACATCACAAGTTACTATGTTTTGAGACCAAAAATTATTTAAGGCTGAATTCCCATGATGTCTGTGAGGAACTTGAGGTGTTTAAAAACTTGATTTTGTTCCCATATAGCAAAACCGGCCCACCAATTACAGAGACTGCTCGAGGTCTTATCTCAGATCATGAACATAGGAGGCGCTTCGTCCCTTGTCCTTTTCTGGCCACTTCTTTGCGGAGAAATCATGATGATCCTAAAATAAAAAATAAAAAATTAAGACTCTCCTAAACCATATACAGACTATGATTATTTTTTCTTTTTGTATGAAGAGAAAATCATCATTGCTTCTCGCCATTTTATAAAAATATCCGGTCTTGTCAATACGGCCTTTCAGCACTTGAAGAAGATTTAAAGGTAGTGTTTTGCTAACCGGAAAAAGTTTTAAGAAATGACTATAGGTAGCTGTTCTTGCAAAACAGTCCTCCGGCGCCCTTTTATAGGCGTTTGGCTAATTTATTCAAGAATGGCATTACCTTCACTGATGACAAAACAAAGACATTTATTTACCCCTAAATTTAATATTTTCAAAATAGTTGAGCCTGATATGGGTTGCCTACGTATCCCGCATCCGGTGAGAATCAAACTTACGTAGTTCAGCCAGACCTGGCGGAAATAAAATTAACTATTTTTTTTCAAAAAGGAAAACAGAAAATTCCGTGTTATCATTTTCAAATCCTAATTTTACCTAAAAAAAAATTATTCCATTTTTTTTCAAAAACTTTTTTTTTCTTTTTTTTTAATCCTCCTCTCATTATTTTAAAAGCCGGTCAACATGCAACTCCGAAGCAAATGAATGCACAAGTAACAAGTAAGATGCATCGGGATGGTCCTTTTCATTTCAGGTATACTTGTCCTAGACAGATCCAACCCCTGTGTTGAATCTCCTAAGTCAAATGCACATGATGCAAACAAACGTTCCTACTAGGGATCTGGCATGAGGCTTTATTTTTCTAGGTTTAAAACTTGGGTTTATTGTTCTAGACCTGGCTTACCCGAGCGAACAACTCGAGCCGAGGAGGGTCAGTGTACCGGTAGCATTGCTTTCTGGCTTAACTGGTGGTGCTCCCCGCCTAAAACATGTGTGACTAAAATCCTTCACCGGGTGCCAAGCACCTCAGCTATCTTAAAGAAAGCAGGCTATGTCAAGCAAATGCCCAGTTTTAATTTCAAGAAGACTCAGAGGGAGGAATGGATTCGCGACAGTTTATATATACAATTTCAACAAATATCAAAGCGGTAAAACATTTAGCACATATATCATGGAACATGTAGAAAAATCAGATAAAACCAAATATAACAATTGTGTTAAGCTCGAATTCTTGAACCCTGAATCGAAATTCTGGGTTCGTATTCCCCAGCAGAGTCGCCAGAGCTATCACACCACCTTTTTTACACACCATCCTCGAAAGGATAAGTGTATAGGGAGTTTTTCTATTTAAAGTGACATTATTCGAAATGTGATTATTTATTTATCTTCAGAGTCGCCACTTGGGATAGGTTTGGCTTTTGGTGTCCCAAGTCACCGGTTTAACTTGAATCCCAAATCGAGGAAAATTTTCGACTTCCCAATGGAGTCAGCGAACCGGAAATTCTAAGTATGGAATTCTGTTGATCCGAGGGAAGGTATTAGGCACCCCCGGATCCCGTGGTTCTAGCACGGTCGCTTAAAATATTATAATTGACTTATTATCTGATTTTAATACATGTTGTAACTTATGCGCTTATTTTAACTTTTAACCGCTTTTAATTATCTTTTTAAGAAATTGAACGTCGTTTAAAATATATTTTTGGATCACGTCACATGAAATGCACCCGGATCCTCGATACGTTTTATTCAACATTTTGGGATTTGGATTTGGGTCGCATGAAATGCACACTCGAATTTAAGAATGTGATTTTATTAAATCGCGACTAAAGTGACTAACGCGTTATTATTTTGGGGAAGGCCGTGAAATTCACCAAATGGGCCATCCCGAATTCTAAATGTTTAATTTTAACCAATTATTGAGGGCCCCGCAAGTTTGCATTTTATTTGACGAGTCTCATCTCGTTTATTTTAAAAAGGCAATCCTAAAGTGACTACATTTCTACTTATTTTTGTCTCTAAAGATAAAGGAAAAGTCCAAATTGATTACAAGCTTGAAAAGGGCGTGACTTATTTATCAGATTAAGACAAATGCAAATGGAAAATTGCAATCGAGCTTGCTCAAAGGGAGATTGTTTCGTTCCTTATTCTATTAAGTTAATATCACTAAAGTGGAGATCATGCATAGACACGGATTGACAAACAGTAATATCAAAACAAAGCTAACTAGTCTATATCGTTTGAAACTAACTTTATTAAACCAACCTTCAAGTAACGTGTCAATTTTTCATATCTAGTTCCAATTGAAATTTATAGCAAGCTTTCTAAACAGAATCCGGCTTTCTTATTTACTTTTTTACTTGTAAACATGGAAATGACATGAAATACTTAAAGACAGCTACATTCCTTTCCCTGACAACCCAGCATGACTAGGATGAAATTTGCACCACTCTATTTGATTAGAGATTGAATTGCACATAGCTACTAAAGGTCCATTTCATGTTTGAACTACTTTCAAATAAACTCATGGAACAAAACTGTCGAGCTAAAGCTAATCTGACTATTCCATTATCCTAACATAATACTAACAGAAAACAACTAATGCTCGAAATTAGAAGCTCTTATACATTCAAGACATATCAAATGACAATATAGCTAATAGAGCACAGTTTCAGTCCATTTACATTTTTAAGTTTAATTAGTATTCAAACAGATCAAAGTCATAGAAAATTTAATGTAAAGCTAAACTATCATGAGTGTATATCCAAAGCAGAAATAGATCTTCATTTTTTATTTTACTTTCAATAGGAGATGTTACATCAAAGGCTCGAAGTGTACCTGGATTTGAAAATACAAGAAGAAGAAACAGGAGTAATCAACAACAGCAGTAACAATACAACACAGCAGCAAACACAAGCAGCAGAGCAGTAACCGTTAACCAGCTTCACACAGCCAATATAGCAATAAACCCCAGCAACACAAGCAGACCAGAAAACCAAATGAAGTTCCAGGAATACCAACAACAACACAAACAGAAACAGACTGACCAAGAAATGCGATGACACAATAGCTTTTCTGATTTTTTATTCTTCAAACCCCCAAAGAAAAATAACTCTCAGGCCATCCAATCTTTTTAACTAATTTTCCAGTTGACTAATTCCAGAAAATACCAACAACAAACACCAACAAAAAAATAACAGTAACTAGTACTATTACTGAATTTCAGCAGCAAAAGAAAACAAATTTCTTCGGTTTTTCTTTCAATCTCTGACCTTTTTGGATTTTTAAAAGCCACCCGAATTAAGTCCTATCCCCCTCTACTTATACCCAAAAACATGCCTGCCCATTCTCTTTAAAATCCCACTAAAGAATGTTTCCTTCTTTTAATCCAGGATTAAGGGCATGTTATAAGGCTTGTTCCCCACTACTACTAATTAATTCATTAGTTTAAAGGTATTTTAATACCCCACTGTCAGACTACTAACATTAACCATTTTCAAATCTTTTAAAACCCTAAAACAACCTCCTAAAGTTCATGAAATTACTGCCATATCCCTAAACTTCTTTGATCTGTTATTAAACCTCTATAAGTTATAACCCTAACAACTGATTTCTAATTGATCACTAAATTACAACAGCTATAAACAAATTCTGATTTCTAATTGATCACTAAATTACAACAGCTATAAACAAATTCCAACTATCAACCAATCAGTAGTTTAAGGCAGAAAATTATATCAAAGACGAGAGATTCAATGATTCAGAACATGCTTATAATCAACAAGAAACTTAATTAATCAGACAACTAATAATCAGAAAACTACAAACAACAGAATGCCAAATGTTTCATAGTTAATTAAATAACAGAACCCAACTAATAATCAAACAGCTCGAAGAGCAAAACAAAAACTGTAAACATGAACGGCCTAATCGACGAAGCTTAATTAATCGATTACATATGCTATAACATATAACAATTGACAACAAACAATCAGAATGAAACAGGTAAACAGGTGATTCGAGTGGCATTGACAAAAACAGGGGCTATAAGGAAACTAACTAATTGACGAAACTCAAATAAATGATTACATAATTCAGAACATATAATCACAATGAACAGAAGCAAATTTAGACCAAATAAAAGGTCTGATGGAGAAGAAGAAGAAAAATAATGAACAAAAGTCGAAAAGAAAGTCAATACAATAACAATAAAACAAAAGAACAAATAAAAGAGAGAAACAAAAATACCTCAAGAAATCGGAAACCAGACGAACTCAGGCTAGAAGTTTTGAGGTCGAACGGACCTTAATCGAGTGTTCTCGACTGAGAACACTTCGACTAAGGTTGATTAGACACCCAAATTTCCCTTAATTTTGGACAGAGCCCAGGTTTTGTCTTTCTAGGGTTCTGTGGTTCGATTTGGGGCTTGAACGGTTCCAACGTGATTCGAAGGGAACCAGTGGTGGTTCAGGGGTGAGGGAGGCCTGGTGGATATCTGGTGTGAGTTTGGGGTGGATTGGTCGCCTTTAGGGTTCTGCTCGAATCTTCAAACGAAGATTCGAGACGACGGGGGATGATTCGAAGTTAGTGGACCATGGATTTGGGTTGTGGGTGGGGAGAAGGCTTAGGGGTGTTAATTTGGTGACCGGCGGCGTTGTTGCTGCCGGGTTTCAGGCGAAGGTATGGGATGGTGGCTAGGGTTTGGTAGAGATAGTGTTCGTCTCTGAGAGAGACGACTGAACCGGGGGGGGAAGGGTTTGGGGGGGTGGGGTAAGGGATTAGGAATATATAGTGGGGGATGGATTTGATCTGGGCCATTGGATCAATCACGATCAATGGCCTGGATCACTTTGCTAATGAGGAACGATGCCGTTTGGTTTAAGTTGAGGGGGGGGTCGGTTGGAACCGGGTAACGGGTCGGGCCAGGAAATGGGTAAGGGAGACGCGATCTTGGCCGTTTGATCAAAACAAATCAATGGCTCAGATCTATTGGCCAGATACGACGCCGTTTAAGGCGTCTGAGGGCTTGACTAAGTTGGACCGGGTATAGGCACCGTTTGGGCCTCATTTTGGTCAAAAAATGGAATGGCCCAGTCCGAATTGGTTCCTTATTTCATTTGTTCTTCTTTTTCTTTCATTTTCTTTTTAATTCCTAAATACCAAAATTCCTAAATTAAAATAAAAACCAAAGTTAACTTAGAAAAATATAAATTAACCCCTAATAATTAACACACAAGATTAAACACCAATTAAAAAAACAAAAATTACACAATTGTACATTAAATGATAAAAATACAACAAATACATATTTTTTGTGATTTTCTTTCTTTTAAAACCAAATTATGGTTTAATTAATTCCTAATTGTAAAAAATAAAAATCCTAAGTGCTCATGCAATATATATTTTTTGTATTTTTTAATTAACAAAAAATAAGATAAGCATTCACAAAAAAAATACAAATAATTATCCAAAATATCACGCAAATTCTCAAAAATTGTACACAAAGGAAATTTGTTTTATTTTGATTTCTTTGGAGTAGTTTTCGTGAGGCAAAAATCACGTGCTCACACAATGTGCAGTCTCCTATCTGTTATTTGTTTCACACTAACCGTTGTTGCTGTCAATTTCCAACTGAGTTTTTAGAAACTGTGGTTGGTTTGTTGTAAGCTGGCCTCACATCGATACAGAAATGTCGCCTGAAGTAACTCTGCCTACAATTCCCATACTCGAAGATAGCCCAATCTCTGGGTTCCCCGCCTCTGAATCCTTTACAGCTGAAGAAAATCGGATATTCCTCCTGCGATTGATGGAAATGTGGGGTGCTTGAAATAACGGAAAGGAACCTCCAAGCACTATCCCCGGATTCCCGGAGTTATTCCCTAGATCTGGAGGTGTTACCACTGTCCCCATCAGCCGCCCAAATATTCCTTTGGGGCAACCTACTATGACTGCTAACTTCTTCGGAACACCCTCTGAGGCTCACCCCCAAGTGTTCCCATTCGGAATTGCTCCCAACATCCTCACAACTCCACCATCCTCTGCAACAACCCAACCATCACTATCGAAGCATGCTTTCGACCCCTCGATCTTCACATTCCAAAATCCCGTCTTTCAGGCTGACCCTTATCATTATCCTCAATATACTTACTCTCAGCCACCGCCATACGAGCCTACACCGGGGCAGGACAAAACCCCCAAAGCCCCAGAGCAGGATGAGATAGCAAAGAGAATGAGAAGCCTTGAGCAGAGCTTAAAAAATATGCAAGGCTTGAGCGGGCAAAAGAGTGTCTCCTATACATACCTATGTATGTTCCCGCATGTACACTTGCCGTCAGGGTTCAAAATACCAAAATTTGAGAAGTATGACGGGTACAGTGACCCTAGTGCTCACCTGAAGAAGTATTGCAATCAGTTACGGGGAGCCGGTGGCAAAGAAGAATTGTTGATGGTATATTTCGGGGAAAGCTTAATTGGCATCGCTTCAGAGTGGTATATGGATCAAGATGTCTCGCGTTGGCATATTTGGGATGATCTGGCCCAAGATTTTGTTCGACACTTTTAGTACAACATAGACATTGCGCTAGACAGGAACTCCTTGGCGAATCTAAAGAAAAAGCCCTCAGAAAGTTTTCGCGAGTATGCAATTAAGTGGAACGAACAGGCGTCAAGAGTGAAGCCTCCGATGGATGAGGTAGAGATGGTCACTGTTTTCCTTCAAGCCCAGGAAGCAGACTATTTTCAGAATATGATGTCCGCTATGGGTAAGCCTTTCGCAGAGGCAATAAAAATTGGAGAAATGGTAGAAAATGGGCTAAAAACGGGCAGAATCTTGAGCCAGTCGGCCATAAGAGCAACCTCCCAAGCCATTCAAGGCGGGTCGGGAGGAATGGCCAAAGGTAATAAGAAAGAAGAAATGGTTATGACAGCCTCAGGGGCGAGAAGACACCGGGCTCCTAGACCCATGTTTTTTGAGAGAACCTCTCCACACTACTACCCTCATCCTGACATGGCTTATGCTCCACAACTATATGCGGTCATGAACGCTCAACCCTTTGCCCGACCGCAGCCACATGCCAACAAAAATCAACCTACGTTCCTAAGAAATCAGCCTCCCCACCAGAAACACTATAATCCCCGACTTCCGCAGAATAACTTCCGTCCTCGGGAACCACCCGGGAGACCAAACTTTACCCCAATTGGTGAATCTTACTCTATCCTATTCCCGAAACTTGTCCAAATGGATTTACCGCAGCCTGTCCCTTAGAACAGACAAAACCCGGCATCGCCTGCCTACAGGGCTGGTGTCAGGTGTGCATATCATTCAGGGGTAGAAGGCCATCATTCAAATGACTGTTGGACTCTGAAACAAGCGATGGAGAACTTAATAGAGCAAGGGAAAATGGTGTTGAAGGATGAGTATGTCCCAAATGTGACCAATAATCCGCTGCCCGCTCACAATAATGGGCCAGTAATCGGGATGATTTGTGAAGATAGGGAGTTTGATCCAGCCTTAAAAGCTATAATTGCTATCCCTGATGCGGAAAGAAAGCCAAAGGTGGCCTCGAAGCAAGAGGAAGGGGAAAGGAAGAGCAAAATCACCGAGACAGAACCAGAAAAGAAAACTGACTTGAAAAAAGGAACACAAATGTACACACCCAAGCAAGCTTCTGTAGTACGGGGGACAATTAAACCGCCTTGGCTAAGTGAGCCAGTAGTTATTGGACACGTACCAAATAAGCCAATGACCGACCCTTTTGCAGTGCCATGGAACTATCAGCGAACAGTGGTTACAGACAAGGGCAAAGAAATCTCGGGAGAACTTCCAGGAAAAACCTCTGTCGAGAAATATTCAAACGTAGAGGAAGTAAACAATGCCACCAGAAGGCGTTTCCCGCCTAAGAAGCCTGTAAATGCTGAGGAAGCCGAAGTGTTCTTTCAAAAAGTGAAAATGGCCGATTGTGAGGTGGTACATTTGTATGAGACTTCTGTCAAGCCTAAGTACAGTAAAAAGGAAGATGATGAGGTTTTCACGGCTGAAGAAAGTGAGAAAATACGTGGGGCAATGAGGAAAATGCTCTACGAAACCCACATGTTCCAGCCGGGAGAGGGCACTAGCACCGTTGAGGTGTTATACATGGGACCAAGCACCAAGCTCCAAAACTGGAAGGCTACGCCATTCCCGATTAGGCGGGAGTCCCGGTAGACTAGCCCTGCCACTTTTTCTGCATCCCGAGTTATTCCAGGGTGTAACTCGGATGTTTCCTGTAGTTTTTTGTCTTTAAATTCCCGAATGTGAACCCTGTTATCTTCAAAATTCCAAGAAATGAAATCAATATTTCATCGTTCATTTTTCCTTATTCTTTCTGATTTTGCTATTTTTTCTCCTTCATTTCTTCTCTTCAGTTTTAATAATGCAGCTTTAAATAACATGACATGCTTGCAAACTTCATGCTTAGATCCCAAAACGCCGTCAGATTTCGAAATAATGAATCAAGAGTAGAAATGAAAAGAAGGTAAACTTGAGGAAATAAAACAAAGAATTGGAACAATTGAAGGTAAAGTGGTTCGCAGGTTGGAAAGGTCCATACACTGCAACAAAAGACTGTGCTGTACTCAAGGCACATCCGGGCAGATGTACTAACAAAGAATGGCCCGCGCTTACAACAAGAAGGTGCGATCCAGGAATTTTGAAGTGGGACAACTCGCGTTAAGACACATTCTCCCTCATCACCAGGAAGCAAAAGGAAAATTTGCTCCTAATTGGAAGGGTCCATACATAATCCGGAAGATATTGCCAAGAGGAGCACTGTAACTGGGAGACATCGAAGGAAATGATCCCGAAACAGCTGTGAATGCAGATGCAGTAAATAGGTACTATGTCTAGGCTCTCTGCGGTGTTGGTTTTGTGCAATTGAGATGACGAAGGCTTTCCTTTCCGCTACCCCAAACACTATCAATCCTTCGTAAACCCTTTGAGCCGATTTCATTTCTTTGATTACCCTCTTTGGAATCCGGAAGTACGAAAAGCAAAGAAAAAGAAAAAGAAAAAGAAAAGAAAAAGAAAAAGAAAAAAAAGTAAAGAAAAAGAAAAAGAAAAGAAAAGAAAAAGAAAAAGAAAAGAAAGAAAAGAAAAACAAAAACAAAAACAAGAAATAATGTTTTGTCTGAACTACATCTGACTTGATCCTGAAAGGGTACGTAGGCAGCCTCTCCCTGAGGTTCAGTCACACCAAAACAAAAATCCCAATTTNAAAAATTATTTGCCTGAACTACGTTTGACTTGATTCCGAAAGGATACGTAGACAGCCTCTCCCTGAGGTTCAGTCACACCAAAACAAAAATCACATTTTCCCCCAAAAATTGAAACTGGGGCAGATGATATAATGGTTCGGCCATGAGTCCGCCGAAATGGTTCCAAAGTTGTAGTTCCGCCAAAAATTCTTTTTACCCCAAAGACCTTGTCCAAGTCCTTCCGATCAATTGGCAAAAGCAGGGAAGTGAAAAATATAATTATTGGAATCTGATACAATTCGAATTGAGAGAAATAAAATGAGAGAGTCTTATCGATGAAAACCTTCGGGCACCATAAGGCGATGGTGAGTAGAGAAACTGAAAATGAGAGAGTCTGCTTAGTGAAAACTCGCAAAGAGCACTATCGGGCGATGGTGAAAAGAGAAATGAGAGAGGTCGATTAGCGAAAACCTGCAAAGGGCTCTGTCGGCCGAAAAGAAGACATCTCATCACTAAAAGAGTCCTGGCAAGGTTCCCAGGTTTTGAAATACGGATCAATAGGTTCACGAGAAGCTGGAAATTTTGTGTGGGTCGGGCGTCCAGTCCAAGAAGCATGTCATGATCATTTGAAGGCAGGATGCACCCCAGATAAGTCCTTCTTTTCCCCCGAAAGGGACGCTTCTATTTAAACTCATATGCTTGCCTTTTGTATACTTTTTCTTTGAATCCCTTTCGGTTTAACTCTGATTCCAGAATTATTACAAAGAAAATGTGGCAGGACTGGTTTCACAGAGCTCCGCCTGGTCGGAGTCGAAGAAAATGCCCAGCCTCAGCGAGTGCGTCAGGCCAATCCCGACTGACCATAGTGGTTGATGCTTTCGAAGCAAAGACTTTGGAAAAGAAAGAAAATCAAAGGCAATGGCAGAATAAAGTGAAAAGGCCAGAGTCCACACGGGCGAGTCATAATGAAATCCTGGGAGTTGAACCCGGTCGGTTTGAAAAGAGATTCACCCTCAAGGCCAACAAGCAGCAAAGTTCTCAATAGAAAAAGGACGGGATCAAGCAATTGGGATGATCAAGGCCACAAAACCAACCACCGTTTCAAACTAACAAATTGTTCTTTGTTGAAAATAGGTCTTATTCAGAGCAACCGTGCAAGAATCAGGTGCAGCCTAAAAGAAATGAAGTGCGCAAGTACTGAAACAGCTTTGCAGCAGGAAAATGACCAAAAGGAAGTTTCCCCATAACTCTTTCATGCATTTTACTAATAAAAAGGAAAATATAAAAAGAAAAAGAAAAAAAGAAAAAAAAAAGAAGAAGAAGAAAAGAAAGGAAAATGAAAAACCCCAAAAGAAACACAAATCATGGTAGCAAGAAGCTTTTTCTTTCCAAATCCCAGCCAAAAAATCAAGGATCTCCCTAGCATAACCCAGGGAGCTTTTTCTTTCAAAATCCCGGCCAAAAAATCGAGGATCTCCCCTGGTAAAACCCAAAGAGCTTTTTCTTTCCAAATCCCGTCCAAAAAATCAAGGATCTCCCGGCCAAAAACCGAAGAGCTTTTTCTATCCAAATCCCGGCCAAAAAATCGAGGATCTCCCTGGCAAAATCCAAAGAGCTTTTTCTTTCTAAATCCCGGCCAAAAAACCGAGGATCTCCCGGCCAAAAAACCGAGGATCTTTTTCTTTCCAAATTCCGGCCAAAAAACCGAGGATCTCCCCGGCAAAAACCAAGGAGCTTTTTCTTTCCAAATCTTAGCCAAAAAACCGAGGATCTCCCGGCCAAAAACCGAGGAGCTTTTTCTATCCAAATCCCGGCCAAAAAACCGAGGATCTCCTAGCCAAAAACTAAGGAGCTTTTTCTTTCTAAATCCCGGCCAAAAAACTAAGGATCTCCCTAGCAAAACCCAAGGAGCTTTTTCTTTCCAAATCCCGGCCAAAAAATCGAGGATCTCCAGGCCAAAAAACCGAGGAGCTTTTTCTGTCCAAATCCCCGCCAAAATACTGAGGATCTCCCGGCCAAAAACTGAGGAGCTTTTTCTTTCCAAATCCCGGCCAAAAAATTGAGGATCTCCCTGGCAAAAACCAAGGAGCTTTTTCTTTCCAAATCCCAGCCAAACCGAGGATCTCCCTAGCAAAACCCAAGGAGATTTTTTTTCCAAATCCCGGCCAAAAAACCGAGGATCTCTCGGCCAAAAAATCGAGGAGCTTTTTCTGTCCAAATCCCGGCCAAAAAATCGAGGATCACCCGGCCAAAAACCGAGGAGCTTTTTCTTTCCAAATCCCGTCCAAAAAACTGAGGATCTCCCTGGCAAAACCCAAGGAGCTTTTTCTTTCCAAATCCTGGCAAAACCTGAGGATCTTTTTTCTTTCATCCCGGCATAACCCGAGACCCTTTTTTCTTTTTCCGGCATAACCCGGTCATTTTCCTGCATAACCTGGATCCATTCATAAAGATACACAATCCTGATTTGATTTCCTAGATATGTGTCACAACTAACTCACGAAATTTTCCTACTGAAAACTGGGGCAGGAAATTTCGTTCGTTTGTTTGTTTTGGTATTTTAAGTAGGTCGACCTCAGGACATAAGGTACGAGGTGACTGATTAAATGAGTCTCAATCTAGAGTCAAGAAAAGAAGAAAAGAAATGAACTCAAAAGTGAAGCAAGCAAGGGTGCGGATTGCTCAAAATCTGATTGAAGTCACAAGCTCCGTTGATCTTGTTTTGACTCAAGGCTGCATGAAGAAGTAAACACCTACAACTTGCGAGCATCAAGATTCAGATCGAAGTCCATAGCCAAATCAGCTAAGACTCAAGATCAAGTCTCGAGAGAATTATAGAGAGGAATCTTGTAACTCATAGTTGATAGGCATAGCTAGCTTAGCTTTGATTTTCCTTTTGGTGTAATAAGGAGGCCAGCAAGCAGTAGCAGCAGCAACAGCAGTGACAATCACAGCTCCTGGTAGTCCCAGCTACCAAACCTTCTAGAACTACACTGACCTGATTCCTTTATAGCCAAGGATATGCAGGCAACCTTTGAAGCAGGGTTCGGTCAGACGGTTTTCAAAATGCTTCTCATGGAGTGCTGAGTAGGCAAAAATCCTTCATGGTGCTCATTTATCTTTGCCTGAAAACCCTTCGTGTCTTCGAGCAAAGAAGGGCAGCTGTGAGCATGTGATTTTTGCCACGCTTAAATTACTCCTATAAAATTCCTTAGAATTAGAATTTTTCTTTATTATTTGAATTTTTAGGAATTAATTGCATGATTTTGTGTCTTGTTTGTATTTTTTGTGTGCATTTTAGGTGCCATAATTCATTAAAAAAAAATACAAAATAGTGTGCATTTTAATATTACAAAAATAAAGAAAATACCAAAAATGGTTCCTTGCATTTCTACTTTTAATTTTTAAAATTTGTCTTAAGTTTTCCTTAAATTAGGACTTAGTTAATTTTGGAATATTAATTAGTATAATTTTAGATTTAATTTGGGTGTTTTAGTTCTTGATATTCAATAAAATTAGAAAATTCAAAAAAAAATAATAAGCAAAATACAAAAACTAAAATACAAAGGAAAAGAAAAGAAGAAAACAAATAAAAGAAAATGAAATAAAAAGCAAGGGTTGGAAAAATGTTTGGGCCAATTGCATGCATCCCAAACCAAAATCACCAAAACCCGTCCAAACTAGCCCAATCCAATCCCCCACCCGGTCCAAATCCCTGTTCCCTTAAACGACCCCGTTTTGGAGCCAGTTAATCCAAGCTGTCGAGGTAATTGGATCAAACGGCCAGGAATCGATCTCCCAGTGTATTTAACTGTCCGAACCCATACCCCCCTCTCAAACCCCCTACTCCGTCTCTAACCCAAACCCTAGAGACCCCAGCTGCCCCCATACTCTCCGTTGAGACCCGGCGGCGGCGATGACACTAGTTACGCCGATGACCACCAAAATCACACCCTAACTCTGCCACCGTCACTTCATTCCAATTCTACACCTCTCTCCCTTCGAATCAACCTCAAACTCCTTGAATATTGATTTGAAGCTGTCAAACCCTAGCGCCGCCACAAGTCCCCAGTGGCGGCGCCACCACTAAATTACCCCGAAATCATTCCCTACAGCCCCCTTGCCCTGCTCATCCTGAATCTCGAACTTAAATCCCTCAAATCCCAACGGAATGCCATTAATTCCGGATCTAGGGTTAGAGTTCAACCTGTTTTGGGAATTCAAATGCTCGACTAATTTTAAGTTAATGTTACATGTCTATTTCAGACGAAATAGACATGCAACATTAATTGAAAATCAAATTCGAGGAATGCTGTATCTGTGAGTTTGTGATTTTCCTTTTCTTCTCTGTTTTCAATTTTGTTTAGTTTATTACTGTTATTGTGTGTTTATTTCAAAATTTTGTTGATTAGTGATTTAAAGTTTCAATTTAGGTTTTTTTTGCCTTTGCCATATAGTTAATCTGTTTTAGTAATTTGCTTGTGTGATTTCAATCGTAGGCATCCATGTTTGGCTTTTATCTCGTTGATTCTATTTTTTTTCTCTTTTTGGTTATTAATTCTGTTTAGTTAGCTTGTGTTAGTTTGCTTTGATAATGCAAATTGGTTCAATAATATGAAGCAGTTAATTCAAGATCCCAAAGTGTAGTCTTAATTTGGTTTAGTTCGTAGATCAATAAGAGTTTAAATTAGGATTATCCTTCAGTAGTTGATTAATTCAGAGCTTAGGGAATTGTTTGGTTATAGCTACAATTTAGTTTAAGCTCAGGGGTAATTGGGGTAATTTAGGGATAAGGAATCTTTAATAATTGATCTAGAGCTTCTTAGAGGTTTCTAGATAAAGGGTTTTAAGGAAATTCAGGAATTAGGTGTGATAACTTGCAACACAAGACAATAAGTAAAGGACTATTTTGAAAATAATAGAGGGACTAGAGGGAAAACACAAAATCTGAAGGCTGCCCTCATTTTGCCTATAAAAAGGCGTGCCAATGCCTTAAGTCACAAGTTTGGAAGCCACAAAATTCCCACCAAAAATATTCTTCAAGTTTCATAAGAATCTGAAATTTGAATTTCAAATCCAAACTCTTTAGAACTTAGTTCTTTCAAAATACAAAAACAAAAGCAATAAAAAATCAAAAAATTACTGTTGCATTAGTTTCCCTTAGGTCAATTTCGAACTCTAGTTGTTGGTTTGCATCTTCTAGTTTGATTTCTAGTTGTGGAGGTTTCAGAAGTGTGCTGGGTGCATTTTCAAGTTCATTTGGTGTCATTCAGTTATTTTGGTCAATTTTCTGCTTGATTTGGTGTTAAACATTCATTGAGTTCAGCGGAGATTAATTCTGGGTTGAAATATGGCTGGTTCCTGTTGATGTCGCCGCTGTAAAATCACTGACTCTAATTTCTTCTCTGGTTTTGCTTAATTCCAGGTACTACTTAACCTCCAATGGCCAAAAGCTAAGGAAATTTGTAACTGAAGTTCTGATCTGAAATAGAAGGTTGATTTAAGCATTCGAATTGTTTAGATTTCTATTTGTTCATGTATATTTTTTATATGACCGTTTGCTAATGTTAATTTCATGATTAACTCGCTTATGTGCACATCAGTCTTCATATTAGGTCGTATAGTAGCAGTAGCTAGCATTTCACAAATTAGGACTCCTGTTGTTTTTGAATAACAGTACTGTATAATTGGATTCCATATCTGGACTGAATAGCTACTACACTACATTAGCTACCGGTTAGTCATTAAATTGCCAAATGTACTGTATAATTGGATTACATTAGAAATTGGCTAGTCATTATAGTTATTTTTATTGGATTGTTATAAGTGCAGTACTAATTGTCACACTTTGACTCTCACTTATAGTAGTAGAGGATTGTTTCACGCTTTCATTGTGAATCCAAGTAATAATTCAGTATGAACACTTCAGTAGCTACTGCTTCAAATATGTGTAGGAACTTAATAATGCAATAAAAGAGATAATCTGATAGTTATTTGACTGAATTGGGCTGCAGTTTCCCTTTCCTTGCTACTGCACACGTTTGGGCCCCAATCACGCACAGGCTGGCCCAATTCCAGTTTTCCCAGCTCGTTAATGGGGCTTGCGTTGGAGCCCAAAGCTGGCAAAGCTCAACAAAGCAACTGATTGTGTCTAGTTTATATTGGACCAATTTCAGGAGTCAAAGGCCTGGATGAGGACTAATTTTGACAACATAGGTCTTTGGGCCCTTGAGTTAAGTAGCATACTTGAGCTAAGAGGTGTTACCTTTTGCTCAAATGTGGACTTGAACTTGAGGCCCATTTTCCTTGATTACTTTTAAATAGCAATTAGTAATGTATATTAATTAGGGCCCTTTAGAGACAAATAAATAGAAAATCGTAGTTTGCTTTAGATTGGACTTTAAGTAAAAATGAGACGAGCCTCGCCAAACAAAACACATAAATCACGGGGCCCTCATTAAATACTTAATTAAACTACTTAGAATTCAGGGCGTGCCGTTTAGCAAATTTCACGGCTCTCCGCAAAGATAATAATTCGTTAGTCTCTTTAGGCGCGCTTTTAATAATCTTACCTTCTTAAATACAGGTGTGCATTTCATGCAACCCAAATTCAAATCCAAATCCAAAAATGTTGAATAAGAATGTGTCAAGGATCCGGGTGCATTTCATGTGACGTGATCCAAAAATATATTTTTAAACGACGTTCACTTTCTTAAATTTTTTTTTAAACTAAAAGCGGTAAATAATCTTAAAATTGCACTATGGGTTGGAGCATGTATAAAATTAGATTTTATCCATTTATAATAATTTAAGCGACCGTGCTAGAACCACGGGATCCGGGGGTGCCTAACACCTTCCCTCGGCTCAACAGAATTCCTTATTTAGAATTTCTGATTCGCAGACTCCAACTGGGAAGTCAAAATTTTCCTCGATTTGGGATTCAAGTTAAACCGGTGACTTGGGACACCAAAAGCCGATCCTATCCCAAGTGGCGACTCTAAAAAATAAATAATCTCATTTCGAATAATATCACTTTAAATGGAATAACTCCGTTATACATTATCCTTTAGTGTAGGTGTGTAAAAAAGGAGGTGTGACACTCGTCTGGACCAAGTCCACACACTAGCCATTTCTTGGCCTTTGCATTCTTTTCCTACTTCCTCAAGTCCTCAGCAATGCAGTCAGTTCTTGTCTTTGGCACATCCACTCCTTCAGTTTTCTTATTTGTAGTTGCTAGAGGACCATCAGTGACTATGTCCTAGAGTTTATAGTCTTCTCCTATGATGTGATCTCTCATCCTGTTTTTCCACCAAGAGTAGTAGTGGCCATTAAAGAGTGGAGGCCTATCAGTGGATTGCCCTTCTCAGTTCCTAGGTGGTGCACTCATGTTGATCTTTCCTAAGGTGTTAGCCTTTTCAAAGATAACCAGGCTCTGATACCAATTGATGTTTTAAACATCAATACCACACATGGGGGGGGGGGG